>NW_004624845.1:6099508-6116729 GCF_000247695.1 Heterocephalus glaber | reverse complement strand
GACACAGACAGAGTTCATTAATTTTGGTACATATTTAACAAATATTTATCGACCACGCTCACATATCAGATGTTTTGCTAAGCACTAGGGACTAATGAGTGGGCAGAATTGATAAAATCTTTGTCCAAATTAAAAGGTAGACAAATACATTAGACAAATGAAGTTTATATTTGATAGTATGAATGTAAAAGATAATATAAATAGAAAAATGAAATATAGTGTATATAGACAGAAAAGTTCTTCCTGAGAAGCTAAAATTTTAATAGGATTTCAAGAGAGAAGTTAAGCAAATATTTTGGAAAAGAACATTCTGGCTAAAATAGCGAGAGCTTCAGCTGAAAATATGCCCAGTGTGTTGGAGGAACACAAGGAGATCAGCAGGACCAGAACTGGGAGAACATAGGACGACCTTTCAGTATGAGCATCAGATATTCAAATGGGGAGCAACTGATACTACCTTGAGGTCAAAAGTAAGGATTTTGGCTTTTACTCTGAGTGGAAAAGTAAGGATTTAAGGTAGAAGAATGACACAGTCTAACATGTATTTGTGTTGAAAATAGATTGAAAGAAGAAAAGAAACAAGCAAGGAGACCATTAGGAATTAACTGTAATAATCTATACAATGGGTGATAGTCATATGAATTACGATGTAAGATAAAGATACTAAGACAAGGTGAAAGTCTGGATACAGATACAGGGGGTACATGACAAAATTTTCTTATGGAACAGATATGAAATATGAAAGTCAGTGAAGGATGACACTAAGATTTTCAGCTGGAGCAGCTAGAAAAATAGAATTGACCTTGAAGTGGGAAAGATTATAAGAGTTGTTGGATATAAGTGGTGAAAGATTAAGATTTCAATTTTGGAGACACATGTTTAAGATACCTACCACACACTCAACTGAGAAACTGAACATGGATTTGGAGGTCTTGAGAAAATCTAGTGTTCAGACTTCAGAGAGTAATGAAAGTCATTATCATAGAAATGGGTTTTTAAGTAATGAAACTGAGATCAACAAAGGGCTAGGTAAGATATAAAAATAAACTGAGTTTAAAAGTTAGAAATGTTTAGTAAGGAGGTTAACCTATAAAAAATGTTTTGAGAAGAAAAATCATTAAGATATTAGTATAGGTCATATAAGCCAAGTGAAGCAACATTTATAGGAGAAAAGGGGGATCAACTATATCAAATGCTGATGATGAAGAGCCAAGGTGACAACTTGTGGTGTGACAGGAAGAATAAAAAACTGTTTTGATGAGTGGTAGAGATAAAATCTTGTTGGAGTGGGTTCAGAAAAGAAGAGAAATGGGAGAGATAAAGTGAACTCTTCCCATCTGGGTTGTTATAAAGCATGGCTGTTTGTTGGATTGTTTTAAGATGGGTGAAAGTGCAGTGTGGTTTGTCTCTGCTGGGATTAAAGTGTTCAGAGATCCAGTGGAGATGATGATAACTTAGAAGAGAAAGGCTTTAGTCAGAAACATAGGAGTCCAACGGCAGGTCCAGAGAGAGCACAAGTGCAAGAAGGAGGGCAGGTGAGTGGTGGCAATTTGTAGAAATTCTCTCTTGGTTAAATAAAACTGTTTCAGGAAAATAGGAAGCAAGTTCATCAGCTGAGAATGAGAATGAGGAAGGAGCTGTTAAAGATTTGAAGTCAATGGAAAAGGATGAAATCACCTAGGAAAAGAGGAATTTACAAAGGAAATGTGGTAGATTTCCACGGAGCATTAAAGGAGACTCAGAAAGGGTCAATACTTTAGTCAAATTATTTTTCTAATAATGGAATAGGGACCAAAGCTCAGATATTTCAACCCATGCCTCTTTGATCAGATTTCTCTCTGTGTTGTACAACACACTAGGCATTTATAGAGTTTCTAGTAGAAACACAAAATTTCACACCCATGTAAAATTAAAATATTTAAATCCTGTACAGGTCATTTTTTAATTTTTAGAATTTGTTTTACATCTTTAAGTTATGGAGTTATATGCCAAGTGAAATAGAGAAAGGAGGTAGTAATATCAGAATTCAACCAAACACTGCATCAGTCCCATCCTACCATTTCCAACTCATATGAAAGAAGCTTTTGCTCTAAGTATAAAGCTTATTTGGTTCAAAGTCCTAGTTTTATAATTTGGGAAAATTTATTCTGTATAATTGAAATAATTACCTTTGTTGTCTGCTAGTAGACTATCTTAGACAAAATGTTATTAACAAAAAAATCTATTAAAATCAATGTTGACCTATTTTTCTTGGATCTAGAGTTTCTAGCGTTAACTATGTAATGAGTATCTGCTATGATATAAATCATTGGAAGGCACTAAGTTCCTACTTTACATTAAATATCAAGTATATTCGATAAAAGAATTGGAATTGCAAATAATGAATTTGACTTCTGTCTTGCCTGTGTTTAATTTATTGTGTTGAAATATTCTATGTTTAGGATGCCTATTATGAAGAAGCCATTCATCATGCTAATTAAAGTGGGCAAATTGCAAAAACAATATTTACCATTTGCACTATAAAACAGGAGGGCTCTTCTCACTACATAAGGCTAAATAAAATAAAGGTTTATTGAGCATGATTACTTCACATTCCTCACTTTGGTGTCTGCCTTTCTGGCCTTTGCTTGGATGAGAAGAGAATCAAGATAACAAGGGTTAAGAGCCTTACTTGTGACTGCTGATATTTGTCATGTAAGAGACACGGACCTTTTATGAAACACAAGATATAGGAGAAATATAACTTGCCATGTGAAAAAGCAATAATAATTTGCCAACTGAAAGCAAAGAGAGTGAAGTAAAATGGTTAGTGGGACAATATTGGAAATGAACACTGCCTAACATTAACATTTAAAAGGTAAATTGATGTGTTGTAAAGTTTTATCTACTTTTACTTTATTCCAACACAATTATGTAAATAAAACAATATTTTAAAAATACAGACTATTAAATGAAAAAAATAAATGTGTAGCAAAAGAATATAAGCTAACATTTTATTACATAGTACAAATGATGAATTGGCTGAATGTCTATAAAACTACATTCAAAGTTATTCAAAATCAGGCCTGTTCTGATGCTGAGAGTTGGTAATATTTATGAGGTTCAAATCAATCTAGTCAATGATGTCTTTAAGCAAACAGCAAATATTAAGTATGACAATGATCATCATTATGTTTTCAACATAATATTTACTCAGATATAAGTATGAATGAACATTAGCATTTTTAATGCAATAGATATGTATCTAGATAATATATTTGGATTAATAAATGAAGGGTAAAAATAAAGATATTCTGTTACTTTTCAGACCCATCAAACATTGTTTTAATTTCCACAGCCCTAAAATTCAATAATCATTTATTAAGATTAATGGCTGCACATTCTGATCTATTGTATTAAATTACTTCTGAGAGGCTGAGCTACTGTAATAAATATGTAACTGGAGATAAAATGGTTAACCACACAGCCTCCAGGGGCCTGTTGTTAGAGCATTTTAAGTACAGCTTCTGTTTCTGGGAGGAAGGGGAGAAGGTAATTGTGAAGCATAGGAAGTAAGAATGGGGTTATTGTACAATTAAAGATGAGAAGAGAACAAGGCTCTCTTGAAATGTTGATTTGGGTGATCAATAGACCCTCTTGCTAGTTAAGGGTTTATTCCTACATATTCCTTTAACAAAATTGCAGATGACTACAAACCATGGATCATCAGAGGCACACTTAAATGAACTGAAAATGTCAAAGTCTTGTTGTATATATTTTTTGCTTTAGTAAAAAAACAAACAACTGAACTGTACTGTTTATTCCTCAATGTGTTTATTTCTTTCAACTAATTCATTGGTTAACTTTATAAATCCTAGACTCAAAAGAATAGTTCCATCTATCATTACGGGGAGGTACCATAATTAAGGCTTAGAATTAAGATTACTATGCAGAAATGAAATTCAGGACCTACCACCTGCGTCAGAACCATGCCTCTCTGGGCCTGTCCCTGCCTGCATGGGCACAGGTTTCATTATCAAGTGTGAACTTATGTAATGCTTTCTTTGTGTGTTAAAGGTGATGAGTTGCCATTCATTTAGCGTAATTATATTTTTGGCAAGTATATATATACATTGCCAAATGTATTTCTTTTTACTGTGCTTTGAAAAATGAAGATAAATTGCTAACATTCATAGTTTCTACGTTAAAAGCCAAGAAATAAAACAACAATAAAAACACATAGGGAGAGAGTCTAGTGGTTTTAAGACTTTCTGGTTTGAGCCTCAGACCTTTCTCTTACATGCTGTGAGCCTCAGAAAGCTACATCTCCATTTCCTCATCTGTAAGACAGGGAATAACCTCCTATGGTTCTTGTGAGGATTAAGTGAGCTAATATATGCAACATGCATAGGAAGTACTCACTAAATGTAACTCCAAACAACTTTGAAGAAATATATAAACAAATAGAAACTTTTCCATCTTTATAATCTGACACTGGGAGCTAACATATAGCATCAGCATCCTTAGGAAGTCTCAGAGTCTATTAAACTATAAAAGATAAGTTATGTGAAAAAATCATATTCATTAAATATTTATTGTGCATATATCATGTGTCAGATTATATCTTAGATACTATAGATAGATCAAGCACTAATAGAAGTATGCTGTATATTCTGTATTATGCATATATAAAGTACATTGGTAGCAAATGTGCCTATGAGGGTGATAGTTATCACTTGTCTCATTCACTGAGTGCTTATCTGTGCCTGATTATTTTCTAGGGGTTTTTCCTGCATTATCTTACTTAGCTATTTTGCTTACTTTTGAAGTACTTTTTTTAGTTTCAAGTTTCATCAAGGAAACCAAGGCTTAGGGAGGTTAAGCAACTTTTCAGAGGTCTCCAGTGACAGAACTGGAACTCAAACCCGGGTCAGTCTGATCCCAGAGCTGGAACTCTTCTTCTTCCTGGTATTGCCTTGGCTCTTATGGACTGAATGCCAGTAAACTTCTATCTTTCCAACAATTTGGAATGAGTTCCACTAAATATAGACATCATTCATGTCCAGAAATGTTTCAAAGTTAGAAAGTTATCATTTAAATACACTCTCTATGGCCCAAAGTGGCCTACAAGAGCTGTAAGGGTGAACTAGGGACTCAGGAGAAGGATCCAAGAAAACCACGAGAAGCACAGTTGTAGGCAGTCCCTTGTGTTTGAAAGCCATATGCCTTTCAGTGGAAGCTGAGAATAGTAGATGTAGCCTTCCAGACACTAGGAACAAAAGTGATGAGACTTAAATAATTTGTACCAGAACCAGGGACTTCAATACCTTGTGTTTATCTTAGGGTTCCTTAAGAGAGATGGCTTTATGAAAGGGGAGTTGTGGGACTTAACAAAGCTTCTCTGAACACACACATACACACACACTCATGTACCCACATCGCCACTCTCCTTCCTCCCCAGACTGGGATCCCTAAAGTTCCCTCATGATAGTCTTCCCCCTTGCTCTTATCACCAGGTCTTCTGCCCCTGTGGACTTTGGTGAATATAAAACAGGAAGCTAACATTGGTGTCCATCAACTCTGAATGAAGGTTGCAATTATTATAGAATTTACATTAACTAGTGGTTACCTTAAGGTAATCACATAGAAATCTAAATTCAGATAAAATTTTTACTGGCAATAAATCTCTTTTTTGGAGAAAAGACTCTGGAGCTCTTAAAAAAAATTCTTTCTTCTGCCTATCAACTCTGCCTACCTCTACCAGACTAATATTCCAAACCTGCCGCTTCTTTTGGTTAATTTCCTGGTCATTTCTGTCAGGACTTTGGCCAGCCTTTTTGGTTTATCATTTAATGTTTTTGATTTTCAGGCCCCAGATTTTTTTCTACATTCAATTCTATCACCACACAGAAATATCCATCTCCTTTGTTTCCCTCCCAGTACGTCAGTGTACTGGATTCCTCAATTGTGAACTGTACTGAGCATGTTCCCATTTTAGACCTTTGCAGATCTAGACTCCAATTGTCACTCTTAAAAAAAATGTTCTACCAAGTTTTATGTGTGAAGAAATGAGAGACAAATAGACAATTTTGAGTTAACTGACATTGTCTCCAAGCAGAACAAAGCTAATCTTAGAAGTAGACATATTTTCTAAATATAGACAGATAATTTGGTTACACAATCTAGAATGAATAGTAGGCCAAAAAGGAAAATAAACTAAATTTGTATGGGTGATATCCTATATAACCTATCTAAGTAGGAAAATAAAGGAACAAGGGAGATTTTTGTCTTGGGGAAAGATATTTCTAATACTGTACTTAGTGAACTAATAAAATATAGCAGCACATATGGGTTTCACTTGAGTATAATGGAGTACAAAGAGTTCATTGGTGGTCTGGTATGTTGGGGGAAGAATAGGTTACTTTTATGCTAATGTACCTTCTCCTAGACCTTGTGTTTGCTGCTATCCTTGTGTCATATTTATCTAAATCCTAGTGATTTGCCTAGTGCAATAGAGTACAGATGAAGTCATACAGGAGTCATGCACAAAACCCAGTTCTTGAGGGCTGGGTGAGCTAGGGCAGATTACTTAGTCTCTTCAAGTCTCAGTTTCCTAATCCATAGAATGAGGGGAATATAAGGATCTACCTCACAAGCTTTGTTTGGAGATTATATAAAACACTGCATATCCTTTGCTTAGCCTAGTGCTTAGCTTAAAAGCACTTTAATAAAAGTAATAAAAGCAATTTTAAAAATGATATACCACAATTGCAATCTATCTTCCTAGGTTGATCACTCTGCTTTTGATTACACTGCTATTTTCTTTACTTATAACACGGCCTACCATCCTGTTATTTCTGTTATGTTTCAGGATATTTATCATTTAGCAATGTAATTCTTTTATGGATACAAGTGCTGAAACTTTGATAGAGAAGAAACTATAAAATAGAGGTTTCCAATGATTATAAAGAAGATATACTTTAAAGGACATGCTCATTTATTGTCATTGACTAAGCTGTTAAATGATTGCTTCATTCATTCAATCAATCAATATGCATTGAGTATCTATTGTTTTCTAGATGGAGATGAAGTGGAAAGATACTGACTCAAAGGAGAGAATAAAATGTGCCTAAATTACTATGACACTAAGTAAAAAGTGTTAAGTGTCTATACAGAAAAAGTACAATGATGGTTTAGATGACAGAAAATATTAGCCGAGAAGCTTCCTGGAGGAAGAAGGGGAGGTTTTTTGAGTTGACAGAAACTGAGAGATGAGAAGGGGGTAGTGAGAAGCAGAGGGTATATTCCAAATCAAGGGACATGGATGAAAACAAGACTCGTTGGAGAGGGCCTGTTCCCACAGCGAACAGTAAGGTGATAGCAGTTTGGATGGGGACATCGAAAAGCTCTTTTCAAAATTGCTTGGGTTTTCTTTTAATTAACACAACTATGACCTTGGAGGCTTTAGCAAATGCCTTTGTTTTCCAGCTGCTTTTAAGTTTTTAGTTGTGGGACTTCAATTTAGAGTGGGCCCTCTCTGTATTCATTGTCCAACAAATTACACCCACGGTGTTGCTCTGCCACCCTACCTCTTTCTTTGAGAAGCGACTTCCTTCTCTAGAGAGGTTCCTGTTGACACAAAATTATGGAATGTTAGCTAGTAACTTGGAGGGCTTTGTTCCCATAGTGGTTTAAGCTGATAAATATCTCAGCAGTAAAATTTACAGTAGTAGCTAAGGTGGACCAGCCAAATTGCTGTCCTTTATTAGGTTCTGTGAAAGACTCCCAGAACCAAAATCAATCATTAAAATGGTGATAATTACCAGCTCAGCCCAGTAGTCCTAGATTCCACAATCTACAAGTAGGCCATCAAAAAGGAATCTTGAAGCCCCTGAAGATATTTTATTCAATCATCCCAGAATGGATATTATCAATTTGGTTTGTGATTTTTGTAGGGCAGAGAGGACTTACTAACTTTCCTTCCATTGGTGACTTCTATTCATTTACATAAAATCTAAAACATTGACAGTTGAATTGCTTAATAAATGAACTCAGCTGTTGCCTTTAGCTGGGTCATATCATGAGCCCCTTGTGAGCTCCTGAAGTTCAGTTCACTAAAACCTCTGTACCTGGTAAGCTAAAATGATTCCAGCGTCAAGCTGAATGAAAAGAACATAGTGTCAGATTTACAAATCTACTTTACATTCGCATGAATGATAGTTACCAACACAGAAACTGGTTCACATAATTGCACAGTGCAAAAGATGAGACCTAAGTCCAGGATGTATGCTGTTGCTCCTGTCCAGACTTCCAGTTCATTCCCTGCACCTGCTCACTCTGTCCTCTAACCTCATCATTTCTATCTATCCCAGAAAACTGTCTCCAAATAGACAAATCATGTACCCAGGCCCTTTCTTCCATTTCCACTTCCACCTTCCCAGTTCAGCAGTAGTCTCTTTTCTAGATGACTGGCAGTTTACTAACTACTCTATCTGTTTCCAATCTTGCCCTACCTTTCCGCCCAGAAAGATACATGGTGGAAGATGTTTTTCACATATTCTCTTGTTATAACACCTTGTGAATATTTCTCATTGTTCCAAGAATAAAGTCTATATTCGGTACTGCAGTCTGAACCCAAGCAACATTGAGCTATGTCTCCAGCTCTTTTTATTTTGAGACAGGGCCTTACTAAGTTGCCCAGGCTGGCCTTGAACTTGTGATTCTCCTGGCTCAGCCTCCCAAGTAGAGGAGATTAGAGCTGAGTACTATCTTGCCCAGATTAAGAATAAACTTCTTAGCACATGGGTATAAGACTATTCAAGGTTTAGTTGGTTTTTCCTTTTCAGATTTATGCTGCATCAATTTTATTTGTTGACCTCTCAATGCTCCATCCCTCTTGACCCTGTTCTGTGCCTGCGAAGTTGATAAACATGGATTACTTTTGGCCAGAGGAGGTTGGAGGAGCAGTTCTGGAGGATCTCTTGGATTTTAGTATACTTTGCCTGCCTCTTTCTAAATGTTTATTATTAAAATCTCCTCAAATTATTTAGAGTTTATCAGATGTTACCTGCCAAGACTATGATATCTGCCCAATCTCCAGTTTAGATCTTAATTTGTAATTATCTTAAACAGTGGTAGTGTCTGAGACAGATATATTTGCCTTTCTCTGAGGCTCTGTACCTACTGTTCCTTCTGCCTGTCCACCAAGAAGGCAAAGCTCCTCACACAGGGCTGTGACACTGCCTTTTACTAGCTTGAGTCATTTGTTCTATCCTGTGGTGCATTATGTATTGTATGTGAGATTTTAGTAATTACACTGGATGACCTTAAATTTTGAACTGGTTTTTAATAAATCAATGTGAATCAAGGTTGTTTCTATAATAGCTTCATTCATACATTTACTTACATTACAAGTTGCTCCCTTGATTGAGAAAGAAAGGAATGAAGTTATCATGAGCACACAGAGAAACCCATAGAAAGCACAAACCAAGTCACTCATGCAACACGTGACTGCCCACTATGTGAGCTGCAGGCGAAATGTGAATGATCATCTGTATTTCATCATTTGTAAAATGCAAATCTTTTCACATATTTACATCTCTGAACTAAGGATCCATTTTATAGTTGGTGTTCTATAGTTATATTGAGCAGTCTTCATAAAATTGAAACATAAAATAACACTTCACATTACATGTATTGGATTTTCGATTCAAAGTTAATTACTCCAGGACCTTCAACACACTCTCAAATTTCTCTCCATTCAGACTCACTGCTCCCTACAACATTATTATTAAAGTTACACTTTTCTTCTCTTTCCAGTCTTTCATATTAATAACTCATTTTAAAAAGAATTATCTGTTTTTTTGCCAGTTCTATTTCAGTTCTAAAGCAGGCATTGCACTTAGTCCTGAACAACTGGAGATTTTCCATTGTAGAACATAAAGCTGATACTGGCCAAGCAAGAGCCTCTGAGAACTGTTTGGTGAATTCTAATAGTAAATGGATTGATTATGAAGGAGAAGCCATTTCTGGATGAAAGGAAGTATGTCTCACAGGAGCTTATCTCAAATCCTGACAAAACTATTGTATAGTTAGAAACACGTAAATAGCCACAACAAATAGTCCTGAAACAGGAACACAACTTAGAAAATCACAGTGGAGGGTAATGGCTGTGGGCAGGGAGAGGGGACAGTGGGTTTTCTGCCCTACTGCTGAGCTCCTGGACCTAGAGAATGCTGATGTATGGTAGATGCTCATTACACAGCTATCGAATGAAGGACCATGTCCAGTCAAGCAAAATCTGATAAAGCAATATGCATGAGTGATGCTGATGTGCAATGGAAATCCCACAGGCCAGTTGCTTTATAGGGGTGGTGGGTGATGGGGGAGGCAGGAGGTGCATCTCACTGACCTTGCCGTGGTGGTAAAGTTAGATGTGAGCCACACTATTATAAGAGCTTTACAAATACTAATGCATTTAATCTTCATAAGGTAGTGACTATTATTATTTCAGTTTTACTGTTGAGTCTGATACAGAGAGGTTAAGTACATTCCTGAAGACCTCACAACTAGTAAGTGGCAGATTTAGGACTTGAACACAGGGCTTCCGTGTGGTGACCATTCCACCACACTGCCTCTTTCTCCACTCAGCAGGTGCCATCACACGAACAGGTTCTTTGAGGCCCGATGTCTGTGGTCTGTCTTCTACATGAGGAAAGATAAAACTCAGCTCTTAGATTGCAAGAAGTTAGGCTGGTAGGTGTTGGCAGGTGGAGAAGGTACACATCCTAAATTTGACATGGATGTGACCCAGTATTCTGGAAAGAGCCTTTAAAACTTTTACTAAAAATTGTGTGCTCCACTATGTATGGCATTAAAATGACATCTCCAACCTCAACTCCCAGGCTAGCGAGAACTAAAGTTGGGAAAATGTGTTGACTGTCTGTTTTTTTTTGTTTGTTTGTCCTGGCATTTCAAAAATGCAGCTTAATGAAAGCCCTAGGGGATCTCTCAAAGTTACATATCAATCTTATTCTTTTATTGTTTAAAACAATTTTTTTAAAGTTTACTTTCTTTCAAACTCTTGAGATGAAAAATTAACAGCTTAATGGGGTACAAAATCAAAGACAAATACTATTTGTATTTTATTACTGTTATTCAGGAGAATACATTGAAATACTTAGACATAGTCACTTTGGTTTGTCTTGAAAAGCTGTATCTTTTTAAGTTTCACACTATCAATATATTCTGAGTCTAAATTATGACTCTTACACAGTTATTTTGTAGACAGGAAAATGGCTTTTGATTTGGGCTTGTCTTTTAACAGAAATCATAAAAAATGTCCATTTGTGCACCATAGACTGTATCTGAGCCCTGCTAACCATCATGAACAACATGCACCAGTTTTAACAGAGATTAAAATGAACTTCCCACATACAGGGTTCGAAGCTAGCATGTAGACAGATGCCTCAGACAAATACAGTAGTCAAATAGACCATGGTTTTTTTGGCCTCTGAGCTGGGACTATGTCCCAGGGTCCAATAAAGGGCTAGGATGAAGGAGACACAATCAACATACATATGGCTTTCTCTAACAGGACAGAGGAAATTGTTTTCTTGTCTAGCAATGGAAAGCAAAGGCATCAAAAATACTGCCCAAATATGCAAAATAAAGTAATGGGGTTTCCTTGTCTGGGATGTGGATATGGGTAATAAATGAAAAGTAGTTCCTCAAGAATCTTGAGTATTTGGCAGCATATAATGTTCATCATATTTCCTTGACATTGTGCTTTGTTCATTTACTTGGATGTTAACAAATGCTATTATCATATTTTCATTGAAACAATCAGGATATTAAGATTAGGCTTGAGAGTTTCACTGCGTTCTTTTACAATGAGTTATGAGTTAAACCTACTTGTCTTTGCTATTTCTTCTTTGGCTTCATGACAGTGCTCAATTCCAGTGTCCCTTCTTATCAGCTCAGAAAATGAAGGGAAATGAAGCTGTGTTAGTCTTAGTTTTGTTATTAAAACCTATGTGCCATGTATTTTGCCAAAGCTATCTTTTGTAAATAAACTGGGTGTTAATTTTGGGGAGTGCCTCTGAGTCATTATTATCAATGTTTTTGCATATTATCCCTTAGAAATTTTTTACTTATATCTCCTTTTATTGATTCTTTGGTTCTTTCATCTTTTATGAATTGTCAACATTCTTATTTACGAATAATAAAAACAATCATAGTTCAACATACCACAAATAATTTTTAAAAATACTTTCTTTGTGCCTGATACAATTCCTGTTGCTGACAATACGAAGTTAGTCAAGGTCCTTGCTCTCATGGAGCTTTTTTTTTTGGGGGGGGTACTGGGGATCAAATTTAGGGCCTTCTGCTTACAAGGCAGGTGGCAGAACTAAATCCCCGGCCCCTCATGGAGCTTATTTTTAACTGGGAGAAGGAAGACTATGAAACAAATGAACAGAGAACTACATATCATGATAAATGTTATGAAGAAATCAAAACAGCCTGTCATTTTACTATGAAAAATAACTTGGTTAAGAGCAGGAATGCTTGAGCCAGACCAGAGTTTGAATCATATTTCTGCCGTGTGGTCTTGATTTCTGTGCCTCATTTTCTCACCTCTAAAGTGGAAACAACAGTAGCCTCCATCTTACAGGCTTGTATTAGGGCTTACAGGAGTGAATACATGGAATATATAGAACACTGTGACATATATTAGTACCTGCAACATTAGCTAGCTTTCAATATTTTAGCATTTAGCATTTTCTGTGGGCCAGGTATTTGATTATAATTTATTCATTAAAATGACCCTGTAAAGTTGGTATTATTAACTCCTTTTCACAAATAAGAAATCTGAGGTTTAGAGAGGCTAAATGACCTTCACAAGGTCCTGCAGCCAGAAGCCGGCAGAAGCACTGCTTTTGACTTCTGCTTTGTTCTTAAACATCTTTGTCTTTCTTCATAAAACAGTAAGATTTGTTTTTCTCCAAATACTTACTTTCCAGTGACATTTGTGATTAGAAAAATAAGGCATATGTGCTGACAAAAAAGGTCACATTCTCCTTAGGTCTTTTCTTTTCTGATACATTTTTTTCCTTTTATACAAGTGTTTGTTTTTGCTGCTGCCTAAATTCAGGCTGCTCATTCCCTCAGCAACATATTTTTATATATTTGATGTTATTTTACTCAAACGAGATTAATTATCAGCCAAGTATGGTCCCTCTTTAGAGTTACATGCAGTTTCCTGTTATCAATTGTACCTTCCACATTAGATGCTTCAGAGCAGAGAGCTTTAGCGAGTACCCCATTTGTGATGCTCCAGATTTCAGGCATTTAGTTGAAATTTAAAATTGCTACTATTTTTCTTTTCATGACCTTTTCAGATGTCTTTCTTCTCTTCCTAATCACAGTTCCATTTAGCCCAAATGACATTCAGCAATCCTCACTTCAGTGGTAATCTGCTTTCTTTTTATATCCATTTTAAAACCATAATCACTACCCTTTTCCTTCAATTGCTCAGGCACTTGGTGAGTATTTTATTAAGCAACATCTTGCCAGATTTAATAGTGCTCTCTTAGAATAAAGGGGAGTTCTAATGCTCCAGGGCTTAGCAGGACAATGTAGCTCAGCAGATCTTCCGACCTTGCATGTGTAAGTTTAACAAGGCTTTCAAGGGAAAGAGCTGTAAAATCCATGAACTTAGATTACATTAGTGGTATGACTGTGGCCTTCTTCTCCTTTCTAAAATAAAGGGGAATAGGAAGAAAAGAACCCATAGGTGGTAGCTTAAATCTGGCTTCTGATCTCTCTGAAATGCAGTGCTGCCAATGGGCACTAGCATCAGGCAGGCTACTGTTAAAATTTTGTCTCTGCTACTTAATTATCACGTAACTTCTTTGTGATTTTATTTCCTCATTGTAGGATAGAGATAACAATATTTACTTTGTGAGGATTACGTGGCATAACATATAGAAATATTTTTAAATTCTAGGCACTCCGTAATGATGAGAATAATTATTAGCTGCTAACTGCTCTCTCCACATTCATGATTTTAAAAAATCTTTGAATCTAGTTAATTCATTAATATGTGGACTATACATGGCGGTATATAGCAGAAACTCTCCAGTGCCTCTCCTCAACTGTTTTTATTATTATTTTAAATTACTGGCACCCAAATCTTCAATGATCAACTGATTGAGTCATTCATCAAAAACATTTATTGGCTGCTTATTAGAGTCACTGCCTTCCCCTGTGAAGCTCCCTATCTGTGGAAGGTTGGACCTTGGTTTACATTAAGTTTAAGACTGAGGGAGAAATACAAAAAAACAAGATATTGGGATAGTAAAGAAAGTAGTGTTGTACATTGGTGCAGCCAAGAGAGAGTTTCTGGAGATGATCTCTTTCTTGTTCTTTGAATGAAAAAAAGTTTATCCACTGGGAAATGGAAGAAGAGAATTTGGAGCGGATGAGTAGTAATTGCTAAGTGTCAGAAAATGAAACATTACAATGTGTCAGGTGAATGATAAGTGATTTGGTATCATTTGAGTATAATGTACAGGAAGAGGGTGTAGCTGAGGAGAGGATATGAAAGGAGACAAGCATTCAGATATGTGGATTTAGATGACAAGGATGTAAGAAAACTGTGCCTAGCATATAATAAATGCTTAATAAGTGCATTTAATTTTTCTAAAAATCAACTCTTATTTTAAAAAATAAAATACGTTATATTTTATGACCAGACACATTTGCCTTTTCTTTATAGCTTGTTTTATAGCCTCAGGCTCTGGAAATTTTTTTGGTTTATAGGAAAGATAAAGATGTAGAATTGCAACTAGAAAGCACAAAATCTATGAGAGAAATTTAACAGCCCAGAGAAAAAACTACAATAATGTACATTTAACATTTCAATTCAGCCACCACAAAATGAACAAATAAACAAGAACATCTACTTTCTTTACTTCTGATAAGATTAAATATTCATATGTCTGCAGACTACTGAAAATAGCTTCTTTTGAATCTCTTATAAGGAGAGGAAAATATGTTCTTAACAGTAAATAGAACCATCCAAGTTGAAAACATTTGATTTTCCTCAGTAATTTTCTCTGCATGTTGTCCTGCCATCATGCTCCCAACCCTCAAAAATCTTCATTTCTTTGGATTTTTTTTATCAGCTTTGTTTTGATGACTATTGTGTAGACACACTCATTATTTCTCACTAATAGTTTTTCCAAGCAACTATTTGTTTGCAATTTCATAGATAATTGTGTTCTAGAATGCCCAGTGTGTTTATTCTTGCTCATTATTAAATATATGACAGTGGGGAATTGTCACTAAAACTTTACTGTTCCTCTTTTGCTTACAGAAAAAAAATCTCCCACAAGGAGTGGTATCTATTTTTAAGAAATTCAAATATTTACAAGAAAATAATAATATGAAAAATTTAGATAAAATGGGGGTGGTTATTTATATTACTAAGGAATCAAACACTTATAACCAAGAGGAATTTATGTACTATTGTATAATAAAGAAGGATTATAAATACCTTAATGTGGAGATGTCTGTTGTATGAAACTAATTAACTCTTGCCCATATTTCCAAGGGAATGGTATAGTTTTAACCTTGATTTCATATCCCTTTGGACTCCATAACCTCTTTAAAGAATATTAATTGTTCCAGTTTTTTCTCTAGAAAACCATACCAATTAATGAAGAACAATTAAATGGAGATTTCTTTTGGAGCAAGTGATCCCTTGGCAATTTATAGCACATTGGGTATTATAAGCACAGTGAAATAAAATCCAACATTTATAAAATTATTTTTGATTTGGAAAAATATCCTAAAGCTTAGGAATAAGTGTCACTGGTAAGCCAACAACTAAATTTCAGGTTTGTTGAGAAAAAAACATTTAATTTTTTGCTTTCATAAACCAAAGAACTAAAGTGAAGCTAAGAATGTCTTTGTCTTTAGTTTATGTGGTAGGCAGCAGTGTCAGAATCATTCACGCAAACACAAAACCTGCTCTCATAGAGCTATTTTTTCAGCACTGGAGATCAG
This sequence comes from Heterocephalus glaber, assembly GCF_000247695.1. Next base: position 6,100,679 of record NW_004624845.1, on the reverse strand, counting down.
TCCATTTCTTGGTAGTACTGTAGGTGAGACCCAGGGCCCTGTACATGCTGGGCAGTACTCTACGGACTGAGCTACACCCTAGCCCCAAAGGTCAATGATTGGAGTTCAGGAGGGATAAATTTATTTGGCCACCATAGTTCAAAGAGAAACTTATGCACTCATTTATTCAGTTATTCAATCTTTCCACAAATATTAAGCAACTTCTATGTGGCAGGAACTGCACTAAGTACTGAGAACACAGCAATCAAGACAAACAATACTAGATGTTATCATGGAGTTTACACTCTGTGGAAAATGAACTGAATTTATGGCTCACAGAAACATCTTAATCTGAATAGCTTTCAAAACCATGTTTGGCTGGTGGAATCCTTGGATCTAATCATGTATCTAAGACCAAGTATGAAAAACAAAGCCAGCTGTGGTTGGAATGGATGAAGGGCAGGGCCCAGGTATCCCCTGTGCTCTTCACCCTGCTACTCCAGCCCTTCCCTCAGTGGACCCTGAGACTCTGCAGAGGGCTGTTTGACACTTCCACACAGTGTATTATCACCACATCAGTTTGTTACTGAAGGAATCCCTTAAACACTCATATCCACAGCCTCTGTAGCACTGTGTTTCCTTTTCCCTCTGGGTTTGCTTTTCTCCCTGCGCCACCCCCCACCCCGCCCCCCGTCTCTCTCCACATCATAGCCCCATTATAGGCTTTTGAATAATTATCATAATGATAATTATCACTTACTGATATCTATTTGTCAGGAGCTGTGCTTAGCATTTTACTTTCACTCCCTTTAATCTCCAGGGTCATCCTGGGAGACAGGTGTGATTTTACATTTTATAGCATTTTATACATGAAGAATGAGATTGCAAGAGGTGAAGTAATTTGTCAAGAACTACAATGTTGTTAATGGGAGCTGGAATTTGAACCATATGTATGTGATTTTGTGGTTGGAACTTTTCACTATTACTGCTTCCCAAACTCTGAAGCTCTTTGACCTTCTCAAGGATAGTTGTTAGTATAGCTCTAAGGTCTGATTAGAGCAGAGAGGAGCATAGTGCTTACTTGAACATGCTTGTTGTTGAGGGTATTATACTAGCTGTCCTTTACAGATAGCCTAACATTCCAAACATTTCATATCCATTTTCCCCAATTTTTCCAACAACTTTGAAAGGT
>NW_004624845.1:6075422-6098496 GCF_000247695.1 Heterocephalus glaber | reverse complement strand
TTTTTTTTTTTTTTGGTACTGGGGATCGAACTCAGGACTTTGCGCTTGCAAAGCAGGTGCTGGAACCACTGAGCTAAATTCCCGGTCCTAAATACTATTAGCCCAACACTGTCCTAGAGAATAAGAGTATCAAGATGAATAGAACATGCTTTTCTCTAAAGGGCTTATTAGTTTTTTACTATTTGATAGTGCTTTGCCATGTTTTAATGAATTTATAGATTCATGAATTTATGTATTTTAGAAAGTCAATCTATATGACTATTGGTTTTATCAGCAATTTTCCTCACATCTGTCTACTTCTCTCCACTGCTTTGATCCAACCATCACTATTTCTCACCTAGATTAATGCTTTCCAACTTACTAGTCTCCTTGTCTGAGGTTTCTTTTCCAATAGCTTCAGATACCCCTGGCCAACTGTAGCCCAAAACTATTACTTTATGCAAGGGGATATTAAGATATTTTGAAAGAGAAAAAGCTCATATTCACATAGGTTTTATTACAGTATATAGTTATAAATTTTCAATTTTAATACGTTATTGTTGTGAATACTAGTATGCCTGATTTGTAAGTTGAGCTTTATCATATGTATATTCACATAGGAAAAAAATATAGTCTTGGTAGAGTTCAGTATTATCTATGGTCCCACTACTATGGGGTACCTTGGAATGTGCACCCCACTGATAGGGGGCTTCTGCAGTCCTTCTCTAGCCACTTCAGTGCTCTTAAACATTCCTTGTGCTGCAACCAGACCCAGTCTTCTTGACGAGTAAATCTGATCTTACCAATCTTGGGCTTAAAACCTTTCAACAGCCTCTAATTGATTTCAGGAGAAAGAAAATCAAATACTTGCCATAGTTCTGTGTGATCTGCCTCCATCTCCCCTTTTGTTCCCGTGCTCACTGTATTTTGCCCGCTTTCTCTGGTTGGCTTTCAGTGCCCCCATTGCTCCATCCTCTCTCTGCACAGGAAGACTTTACACATCTTTCTCTCCTGAAACTCTTCCTTACCTTCCTTTTTACTGTGCTTTGACAAACTAATACTCTTCAGATTAAAGAGTTATTTTCTTGGAATGCCTTCTTGATCCTCTAGCGAAGATTAGCAATTTTTGTTTGGTGTGGTTTTGATTAGTCCAACAGGTTACCTGAATATCTAGTCACTGAGAGTCTAGATCCAAGCTCTCTTCTTTCTCTAGAGCATTCACCTTAGGTGGTATAGTTCATGAGAGTGACTATACATGGCTGACTGTAGATCCTTGAGGGAAAGTGCCAAGTCTATTTTGCCCACCATTCTAGCTCACATATCCAGAACAACATGTCATTGATTGGAAGCATTTAATACATATTAATAAAAAGTAGATTACATAAATGGATTTTGTGCTGCCATATTTTCTTAGTGTGCCAGCAACTCTTTATTAACAAAGTACATTATTCCTAGCAGTGGGGATATAATGAATAGGACAAAACTGAGAGGGATTCAAGAAGATTATCTTGAACCAAAGTGCAATTTGGATACTTTTGGCTTTTATAGATTTAGTCAATGAGTAAAACAGAAATCCTATTTGGGCCGTGAATCTATAAAGCATACTAAAGATGACTGGCTTTTCCATACTAAAAATTCTACTACTTGTGATTCTAAAAATTCAAGACATCTCCACTATTTAAGTTTTCTGCATCTTTGACTTGCTGAAATTGGTTTTCATATTAGTTCCTTTCAGCTTCAATAAATTTATTTTCAAGCTTAGCAATGATATTAATTTATTTAAATGATGAAATTTAGGCTACAATGGATCTATAAACAATGAGACCACGCTTAACAAATTGTTAATCTTAAAACTCTCAACAAGCAATAAGTACTTCTACTTGAGTTAAACTTAAAATGAGTGTCAAAGAGTTCATATCCTATTGGACACAGAGAGAACAATTTATACATGGATATAGATTTTGCTCTTTCCTCCATATGGGGAAAACAGGAATAAGTGTTTAAAATGTGTTGAATAAAAAGAGAACATTTTGAAATTGCCTCGTTGTAATAATTGTTCTTTGGTGATACGTTTTAATTGGATGACCTGAATCTCACAGAATATCAGCCAAAAAGAACCTTAAGTATAATCTCCCCAATCACCTTAGTCAACAAACAGGAGAGTTAGTGTTCATACAAGAGATATGGGTTGGGCCTGGTCAGTAAAGCATTACCCACAGGTTCAGAAACAGGAGAAGAAAAATGCATCCTTCCTCACTATTAAGTTTGAGGATTGACTTAAATAGGATATTCAAACAGATGTGGAGGGTAGTCAATGGAACATCCACAAAAATGGAGTGAATTCAACAGGTGTTTTCAGTCTGTCTTGGTTTATATCCTTCTTTTGTTTGTCTCTTAGAACATCATTTCACAGCTCTCTAACATTTTGAAATTTTGTATAAACTCAAAGGTTATACAATGAGCACTGTGTTCATTTTGTAATACGTGTGCAATCAAGAATAAGATTAGGACCTTTTCTTCCCATGTATTTGATTTAGGCATTGCTAATGGTAGGTATGAATTTCAGAGATCTTGGTTGCCAAAATGTATCCAGCACACAAATTATTCGGCTCCTGCCAGTATTGAAGGAATGATTTATGTCACTAGATGCTAAAACCCTCAAGAAAATAAAAATCACAAGATTTAAACTTCTTTGAAATGAGTTTGAGATACATCATTTCAAGGATAGGAAATGAGGTTAATAGTGTTTTTAAGATCCAGAAAATGATCCTGCTTTTATACTCATTACATTACCCTGGTTCAAACTTAGAATTGGAATGGGAAGAGGGATGCAGCATTGTCAATCATGAATGTAACTGGACTCTCTATGCAGGAATCATCTTCTCATATTCTTCTGTGCTATGAGTTAGGTGGAGGTTGGGCATGAACAAAAGCAACTAGAAGAAGTCTAGGAAAAAGATATGTTGAGTAAAGTAGTATCCTAGGAGATTCCTAGTTGCTGGTGGAGATATTGTCTGTTAGTGGACCGTGTATGTGTGTGAGAGAAGATGGTAGAGAAAGACCTGACTAAGCAACAAAAATCTAGTGTTGTGTGAAATTTTATTTACATTTACTTAAAATTTTTACTTCTTAATATTTCAGTAAAAATTAGATTATGTCATTTATATTAATTAAGCCAGAATGAATGCAATATATTTGGAAAATCTGTGTTTGGCAATAAGAGCATCACTATGGATGAACTGATTGATGATGAATAAGTGGATGAGTAGATGAATGGGTGAATGAGTAGATGGAAGGATGGAGGAAGGATACTACAGGAAGAATTTAGGGTGGAGAAAAGGAAGATTAGAATGTATTTGACCCATTTATTGAAGTATTAATATAGTTTGCTGACTATTTAATTAAAAATAATTGGTTACGTATTAAATGTCATTTATACATGATTTAATTTTGATACATGAACACAGGCACTGTCAGGCTAGAAATGACAGGCTAGAAATGAGGTTATATATAAGAGAAAGCCCCCAGGCTCCCTGAAATTTCTTTGGCCCTTTATGTCCATTTTATTATAATAATCCTATATTATATTCAGGATTATATATTAATCCTGAATTATGCTTAAGCCACATCCTATTACCAGTGACCACAGGGAATTTTAAAAATTAAGAAAATTACTAACGGCTTGCCTAGCTTTAGCTTTAGCAACTATGGGACTTTTAAGATATTGAACTGCTTTCCTGTCTGGATGCTGAGTGAACTTCAGTTCCCTACCTGTGAAATGAAGAAACACCACAAGATGATCTTTAACGATCCTTATAACTTTTAATTTCCATTTCTTAACAATTCTAGTTATATTACATAGGATCCATCAATTTAACTAGGTTGTATGATGTGCATTTTTTTCTTCTTATATATTGAAAATGCAAAGAAAAGATGTAATGTTATTGAAAAAAACTTTCAAGTAATGAAACTTACATTTCTATACCACCTGAGGTCAAAGATGATATTTTTAGCTTGAATTTAATAGGTGTATGACTTATCTATCATAACTGTTTTTCAATATGCAAGAAAAGAAACTCATAAAGATGAAATAGCAAAGGCTTACATGTTTAGTGTTTCCACTAGCTACCTGGTGTTTTATTTTCAGTCTAGGGTCTGCTACAGTACTTTTCATCCCAAAAGCTCATTTTAACTGTTCCCTGATGATGCTAATGCAATTTCTGACCGAAACCAACAGCTGGACTTTAAAAATATTGCCTGAGCATTTAAGATGCTTTTTTTTGCCCTAGGAAAATACTTCAATATGTCACAGCTGTTCATTCATATGCATAAACCTGCACAGACATTGATTTAAAGAAAAAACTCTCTTGCATTTTAAGTAAGCTTCTTGGATGTTGTATGTACTACATTTCTGAGAAGCTTCAGGTTCTACAGAAAGTATCTATATTCTTCAAGGGTAAGTCACATATTCATCTCAAGCTTTCATTTTTTTTATTCTTTATTTTTATTTTTTGGTACTGGGGATCGAACTTGGGTCCTTGCGCTTGCAAGGCAGGCAGTGGAACCACTGAGCTAAATCCCCAGCCCTCAAGCTTTCATTTTATCTTTGACCCCATAGAGAAATGCACTATGGTATTTAGCTGTGGTTTAAGATCTGTGACACTGGTTATGCCAAATACGATCAGGGTTTATCAGTGTTTCACATTTTTCTTGATGAGTAAGTACTTTTTCTTTGGAATTATCCTCACAACTTGAAAGGAGTGAAAAGGATTATTTAAATGAGTTTCTGTTTTAAAATATATAGTAGCAAGTTACTCAAAGACATTTTACCATGATGCCTTAAGGACCATCTTGAGATTCATTTAGACATCTGCAGGGTTCCCAAGAACTAGGGAAGTGCTTCTCAAATGTTAATGTGCACACAGATCACCTAGGAATCTAGATAAAATGCAGGTAGGCTTGGTGGGACTGAGTTAGGACTTGAGATTTTTGCCTTTCTAAGAAACTCTTATTTAATACCTGTGTATGCTACAGGTCATGGACCATATTTGGTAGAGAAAGACTCTAGACTAATTCATTTATTCCTCCAACATCTTGTGGAGTTTATTTCTTATTTTTTGCAAATATCAATTTATTAGCACAATTTTCTTCAACACTATATATTTTTCTGTCACTGTCATCTTTACTCTGCTTTGTACTTCTTTATACTATTTATTAACACCTGAGACATTCCATATTTGAAAGGGTCTTTTTTGGTTCACTACTTTGTCATTTTGTAAGAACATTCACTGAAGCATAGCACGAAAATGATATCTATTGATTGAATGCATAAATGAAAGACAAATTACATGACTACTATCACAATTCCATAAAACAGAATATACATACACTCACAAGTTTCCTGGAAATAATTAACTGTCCATAGGGCTTTTCTTTTAGGAACTCAAGTACCCTACTAAAGAATAAAGAGTAGAGGAAATCAGACCCCTCCAACTCAAGTAGAGACTATCTGCTTGCTGATTACCACAGGCTCCCTCTTTTCATCCTACAAGCACCCGGAAGCTCCTGCAGTGTCCCCAACAACCCTTTTAGGAGTCAGATTAAAGGCAAAATGATATTGGTCTTTTCCATAGAGACAGATTGGGAATTGTTCCTATTTTGTACTTTATTCAGTAATTTTTATTGTTCACATAATTATCCAAGTGAATGTCTGGTGGTTTATTACTTCAACTCTAGTCAGTTATCTCACATTAGATATTTTTTATCTTCAACCTTTATTTTTTAGTTGTTTTTATATAGGTGAGAAGGCAACAAATACTCTGAATATCTGCCTTGAACTTAGCCGGGAGAATGGTACATTAGATGCTTTTTGAGGAATATATAATTAGGTTGTCATCAATGTCTTTTTAATCAAAGGTATCAAAGTAAACTTTCAGAAGTTTAAAAAAATGTAAGTGGACAGCCATAGTGGGACAGTCCTGTAATCCCAGCACTCTGAGAGCGTGAAGCAGGACCACGGCAGAGAGGAGGCCAGCCTGGGCAACTTGGTGGTGCAGTGAGACCCTGTCTCAAGCAATAAAAAGGGATGGGGATGTAGCTTAGTTCAATACCCAGCACCACACATACTCATAACAGTTAGTGCATTAATCATATTTTCTGTGCTGTATTACAAAGCAATAGCTGTAGCTTTTGTACAGTGCCAGAGAAAGGAAATTTATCTAATAGAGTTGCTAAAGATTATAGCAAAATTCAAAATGGCACCATAGAAAAACTGTATCAAGATCAAATGTCCAATCAGAGATTCATTTACCATTTCTGTGTGTAGGTCATTTGTCCAATATTATTCAGCGAACATTTCTTAAGCACCCACTATTAATATTTATTTGGCATCACACTGAAAATAAATATCATATTATACTTTTAAAATGAAGAATCAATAATTCATTAATTCCATTTAGAAAAAAATTGCAGCTTGCTGCCAGCATTTAATTTTCAACATTATCAGGAATTACTGTATTTTGTAAATGGACATAAAACTACTAAAACCAGAGTGCCATAAATAGAATGATGTCTTTTGTTTTCAAGGATAATCGATACACTATAGTGATGTGAAAATAATAACAAAAGTGAAATATCTTGTGGGCAACTTTGGGAGTAAGGTTAGGTCTATAGTCTACAAGTTGTCTTGGGGTAAATGCTGCAGCCACAAGCTTTGCTGGTGAATATTCTCAAGGCCAATGGGAGATCAGTTAATAAAATGTAGTTACAATTGTATTGAACAAATTAACAAAGAGATAAAATGAGTGTTAGAATGGTCCTTGCTCTCTAAGAGCTCACTAGGGTGTAAAAAAGTGCAAACCATGATAAGGGACACACCAGGTGTTTGAATATAGTCTAGGGAGCTCAGAGAAAGAATCAGTCAGTATGACTAAGCAGATTAAAGATGGCTTCTTAATGGAATTGCAATCTTCAGACCTTCAAGATGAGTAGGAGTCCTACAGGTGTAAAGGGAGAACATTAAATTCCAGTATAGAAATCCACAAAGCAAAGAACAGAAACATGGCGTCTCAGGAGTGAGCACAGGAGCAGGTTGTGGGCTCCTACAGTAGGCAAAGTGGAAAGCGTGCTGTAGTGCACGGTAGCAGGATGAGTGGGAGAAAGCATGGAAGGTGGCTGGGAAAACACTGAGGGACCAGCGGTTGGTGCACAGGCACCTCAGGGTCATGTCTTTTAGCAGGATAATTCTGAAAGTAATGGGGAAAAGGGCTGAGAAAGGGAAGGAAAGGAAAAAGGTGTGTGTGGGGGTCATTATGTTTCTTTGTGTGAAGTGATGTTAGAGTAACTTCAGTAACTGAATATAGGTGATTAAAGTTTTTATAAGAATCAGTTTCCTGGAGTGCTTAATGGAATTATTCCTGAAGTATCTGATATACGTTTGTTTTTGGTACTGGGACCTTGCGCTTGCGAGGCAGGCGGCACAACTGAGCTAAATCCCCAGCCCCAGTATAGGATATATGATCTTAAAAGAAAAGAAAATAACTTCACGATTTTCTGTTCATTATTAATGTAACACATGTTAATTTCAAAGCAAGCACATGACACAACTGAATTTAATAATATGGTAAAAATGAGTGATAATCACCTCAACAGAGAGAAACGCTGTGTAAGATTCTTCCAATTGGCTTTAGTTCTACTTTCTTGAACTACACATTGAATAAGATTGATGATGGGTAGAGTAATGCAGACAACTGGGACTAAGCTCATTTTAAGCACAGAAGTGGATATAACATCTTTGCCCCATTTTGCTGAGTGAAATTTGCCAAAGACATTTATTGCTACATTATAATAATTATAGTTTAAAATAATTAGTTCAGAAATGTGCTAAGCACTATGAAAACCACAGTTGGAAATGGTTTTATATTTTACAACACATTTAGCAATTCTTTTCTGTCTTTGAAGCAAAAGTGAAAAATGAGAGTAAGCAAAATTTAAAAGTCCCTTCAATCTTCAATTCTCTTCAAGTGGACACTTAAATACTGAGGTATGAGAAACTTGTATCCATTAGTTCAGTAATTCTTCAAGCAATACCAATTATAACACCAGAGGTCTATCAGTGAACAAAATGCAGGGTTGGTGTCTGCATGCACAGAGCTCTCAATCTTGTAGCTAAGCAACATACTGTCTCTCTCTTCTCTAAAATAGAAACATTACTGAATTTTCAAGGTCTGCCTCCATTCCCATATTTCCATAAGCCACTGTACTACTGCACTGTTCTGTGTGCTGTTGGCTTCTTTCTCTGACATTCCATAATTCTTAGAGATAGTGCCATTATCATAAAAGTTGGTCATATGTCATAGGGCGCTGATCTCTACTCTGTTCTCAATAGGATAAAAAAATTCCTCAAAGACAAATATGCTACCTTACTTGGGGTGGGGAGTATTTTTTTCTAGTATCTAGTAACATTGAGAAACGCATTGAATTCCAATAAATCAGGTGAATGTGACTGAAGAACATATTTCTTGGAAGCCTAGTTCTACCCATCCTGAAAAAGATGTCATAATATCTTCTTGCTAAGGCTAACTTGTTGTAATAGTTTGCACCAATGCTAGTGCAAACAAAGTGAGCTGGTGAGAATTTTCTAATTGGAATCTCAAAACACACTTTTCATTTCACTTTTTTTTCCTTTTTTTTTTTTTTTTTTTTTTTTGCAGTACTGGGGATCGAACTCAGGACCTTGGGCTTGAGAGGCAGGCAGCAGATCCACTGAGCTAAATCTCCAGCCCCACACTTGTTATTTTAAAAGTAAATTGTTCATTTTCTAAAGATACTTTACAATTTAAATGTCCCCAAATGACTAAAACAACAATCCAATCAGTTTTCCATTCCAAATAATAGTTTAATTAAGGCTTGGTTATACACAAACTTTGCAAAGGGGAGAATAAAACTGATTGCTTCATGTTGCTATTACTATATTTCTGACTGATTTAAATCTGTGACAAATTAGGCCACAGTTAGGCTATTAAAATAGGGAAGTCATTCTGTGAATCCAATCTGTACATTGACATTTTGAAAGAAGCTTTTTGTAGTTATTTTCAGATTTCTTTAGAAGTACTTTAGAAGTTAATTTATATAATTTATAAAACATTCATTGAACAGGCATCTTGATAAAGTACAACATATCAAAATTAAGTATATTGCTTAAAGAAAATCAAGCTGTAAGGACACTCCAATGAAGAGATGATCATTTATGTTGGTGAAACTAGAAGAGGTTTGTCTTCATAATCTCTAAAGCTTGAAATCATTCTGCTAAAGATTATTTGAATACTTGATCATTTCTAAAAGTTTCTAATTGGTATAAATGTAATTTTAACCATCAGCCTGCAGAATTATTTGAAATTTTTAGAATTGGGAAGGGGCATTTATGACACATATCAGGACATGGTGGAGGACACACAGTTTGAGACTGAAGGAAAACAGGTACAGATAATGGAAGATTCCCTTTAAAAAATTCTTGCTCAGTATGACTTAGAATTTGTTATTCAAATTGTGCTAACTCAGAGCTTTTCATTTTTTGTTTTATAATAGATATTTTTGGAGCCATTTACTTCTTTTAGAAAACAAATCAGCTAATATTTAAGATATAAAAAGACTTCCCAAAACTCTCTGGGAAGAGATGGTGCCTGGGTGTATTCCTACATCTTTGATCATCACAAATCCCCCTCTTTATCAGCTCTCTGGCATAGCTGGCCTAGGCCAATTGGACAACATGTTTATAAAAAACTTACACGATTTGCAAATTCTCATTCTAAAGTTGGCAAAAATGAAGGTAACATACCAAAACACACATAGGAGAAAGAATTTTGATTGTTTTTTGTGCGTTGGCCACCACTAATGATAAAACCTAACTTGGCAAAGGCAAGGCACAAATCTCAGTCTTGCAAACAACAGACCAACGAAGCTAATAAAGAATCATTTGAAATGGTCAATAATTCTACACTGATATGCACAGAGTCTCTTCCTTAATGACAGTGTACCCTCCAATCAGCTAGCTATATAATACTCTTCTTTGCTAGCCATGCAGTTTAAAGACAATTAACTCCATTTCTTATACACAAAAGCCATATTTCTCTTTTTGGGGGGCACAAGGTCTAGCTCACAGTGATATTTTAAGTATGTTTCACTAGCAAATGAACAATCTATATATGAATTTTCTGAGAAATCAACCACACAGTAGGTAACATCCCAGTGGTCTCATTGACCTCATTCTGATCACAGAAACAGATGTTTGTTTAAACCAAAGAGAAGAGTATAGCAAATCCAATTTAGGATATCTCAACTTTTTAGTTGGCTAATCCAGTTGATGAGAATGACATTTCCAAGTCTTAGAGTTTATAGTGATTTATTACAAACAAGGAAAAGTGTAGCAGAAAAATAGGGATAAGGGGGACATCTAAAGACATGTTAGTGTTAATAAAAGTTGATGCCACAGGAGAGAATATGATCTACTTTAACGCTCTATTCTTATAGATGAAAAATTTCCCCCTTGTTTCCCAAATCTTAATGGTTTTTAGTGTAGCTTTTGGTGACCAAAAATTAAATAAAGTTGACTCTGGATGTTGTTTATTTGAATTCTTATCATCATACTAACCTTTCTAACTGCCTGATGTTTTCTTGGAAGACTGGGGATAACAGAGTCTCATGTTCTTTGAATATGAAATATTAACTTCCACTATAGGTAATTTTGAGACATTTAGTGATGGCTATTGGTAATAAAGATGGTCAGTAATGCTGGATACATATTCACACACAGATCAGAACATTGTAAGTTTGGGTTCTGACTGACCTTCAGGTTGATATTGTGCTATAATGGTCACCGTCTGCCCGGCCCCCTTTAATGCAGCTGCTGCCTGTTCATGAGACGCTCCACGGAGGTCAATGCCATTCACCTGAAAGAGAGGAAATCAGAAAAATCTCAGGCACAGAACCTGCATTTTGATAGAGGAAAAGAGCTTCTGAAAACTCGCAGGCTGTCTAAGATTGTGTCACATGTCCTCAAACCCTTTATAATCTACTCATGCGCTTCTTAGCTTAGCAATTTTCATCATACTATATTGATAACTTAAATAGAAGAGACATGAAATTTTATCTTGTAGTGGTTGTGGCATGTGTGACTAAGTTGGAAACATTTTTAACCATCCATGTTTGCCAGCATTTTAATACATGCATTTAATAAGCCCCTGTGCATTTCCGAGATTTCTGGGGTAGATAAGAGTTTTCAAAATTAGAGGGAAAACAGGATAATGAAGAGAGACACATGTAATGTACGTAGACAAGTGCTGACAGATTAATATATTCAGGTGAGGTTCTGGGGAGACTGCACGGAACGGGGCTGGCTCTCTGCTAAATACTGCTCTTTGGTCAAATGCCTAGTCCTATCATACTAGCGTGGTGAGACAGCCCTGAGCCCTGTTCCAAAATAAACCTGACTGTCCCATTTTTTATGCAAAATTCTATAATGAATTCTGACAAAATGAAATAAAGAGTGCTTGGAGTTTATTTTGCCGTTGCAAACTTCCATTATGAGGCCTCTACTGAAAGAGAAACAGACCATCTAAAACACACTCCAGACTGCCAGGATAAAATATCATTTATAAGTCAAATTTAGTAAGAAGCAAAAATAAAATTTTGAGTCAGTTCAGTCTAAGCGTATACAATATAATCAGTAAGTGCTCCATGTGTGTCTCAGAAGGGGGTCAGAAGGGGGCCTAAGAAGCATTTCTGCTTGCAGTAAACACACAGTAGGTCAGATTTTTAACTTACAAAGAACTAGATTTTAACAGATAGTATCATAATTCTGCTTCCTTTTATTTATAGGGCAGGTTTCTATAGCCCATGAAAGAAAACAGAACTGAAAGCTCATCTACATATATAGTAGATCACCTTAATTTGCCTTCTTCGATCCTCCTTGATTGAGACTGAGTGGTAGGTAGGGGTGGGCTTACCACTTTGTTTCTCCTCCAGGCCTGGAACATCAGTAATCTTCTACTCCTTTTTTTTTTTTTTTCTTTGGTACCGGGGATCAAACTCGGGACCCTGCGCTTGGGAGGCAGGTGGCAGAACCACTGAGCTAAATCCCTGGCTCAGAAATCTTCTATTCTTATCCTGGTCCTCTCATAACAATTTCGTTTAAGGGTCGTTATTTGCTTGTATAGTTTTCCTTGCCTCTTCTCTGGCTTTTAATCCCTGTAAACTCTTCCTTGCAAGCATGGATAACACAGTAACACTGGGAAGTCCACTGAGTCAGCCTCACCTGGCTGACCACCCACCAGCTGACTGTCATTTCACCTTTCTGAATCTCAATTTTCTCCCACCTCAGGCGGAAGCGGTAGTTAGGCTATCTGAGGCTAGAGTCTCTCTGAACTCTAAAATTCCAGATGTACTCCATGGTAGAAGACAGTAATTTCAGACTGCCTAGGCTACTCACTGAATTAAAAGTATGACCCTTGTAGACAGAAGAAACAGGAAAGGCAATTTTATCTATACCTTTGCCAATAGGAAGCTAAAGTGTACACCTTCATGTGTCAAATTATTTTCCTCTTGTCAAGCAATTAGGTTAAATTTTGTTTAAAAGTGTTCATGGTAAATAAATTCTGTTTCAAAAATGTATGAAAAGGTAAAAATTCCTTTTCCATTTCCACTTCTGGTGGTAACCATTTTCGTGTATACTCCTTATAAATTCATCGTAAGTATATGCAAACACATGCTCTCATTTCTGTTGCTCTTTCAATATTATTATTTGATTTTTATTAAGGAGTAGATGCCATATATTCAACTTTTTATTGTCATTTAACAATACATATATGGATATCTTTCATACAAGCTCATATCATCCTATAATTTAAGGGGACCTTAATATTCCATGGTGTGAACGTTCAATATGTTTAATGTGATCTTTATTGATGTGATTAGGATAGTTTCCTGTTTTTGTTTACTAGAAACTTTTATGAATGTTTTCTGAAAGGTAAGTTCCCTGGAAATAGACTTCCTAGGTCAAAAGGTATATACATTATTTCTTTTTAATTTGCCACTATGCATTTGAAAATGACAATTAGTTAAATATATTGAAGCTATTAAAGAAAACAAAAAGGGCATAATTTCATTTACCAGATAACATAAACGAGTTTATATGAAAAGCAAAATTGATATACTCATGTAAATGCATATATAAAAAATTAAAGCAGTAAAAAAGCATAAAAATAAAGGCTCCCTACCCATTAGTTGTCTTCAAAAAAGACCATACTGATGACTTCTTGTACATACTGCTCATTATTTTTGTTATGAATATAAACTGGTTTCTAAAATGTAGAATTAAAATTTTTACATGAATAAGATCATATTATTTACAATGTTTTATACCTTGGTTTTTCTATTATATGTCACTGCTTTCTTAAGCAGTGATCACATTCTTTTCAATAGCAGTGGAGTACTTTAGTATTCAATGTACAATTATTTTTCCAGTACATGGCCAATGTCACTTTGCTTCTTCCGTATTTTGCTGTTAATACCAATGCTGTAGTGAATATCATTATCAGTAAGTTGTTTTAATAAAGAAAATGAGAATAAAATTTTGGTAGTCTTTGCTAAGTTATCTCTAAAAAGGCAGAATTAATTTATACTCCCACAAATAATACATGATTTCTTATACTCTTATCGTAATTGCATATACTTTAACATTTAAACTTTTCCATATTGATAAGTAGACAATTGGATTTTAAAATTTTGCATTTCTTCAATTATGAAGTAAAGCATCTTTTTATATGTTCACTGGTTATTTAAACTTTTTATATAAAATATTCTTTTATTTTGCTTATTTTACTTTGTTCTTTTAAACATTTATCTGCATATTTAAAATATCAATACCCCATCTTAGAAACTTTTCCAAATATTGTTCTTGGTTTGTTTTGTATTATTTTATGTTTTATTTTAGCTTTACCCTTGTACATTCTTTTTGGCCATAGAGCATTTAAAAATATTTTTAGAGCCATACTTAGCATTTTTTCTTGTCTTTTAACTTGTTTCTTCTTTCCTTCTTCAATGTATTTAACAAATTTTCCAGTAGTATGACTATAGTTTAATTTTTATCCATTTAATCTTTAATTTACTGGAATGCATTTTGATGTGAGAATCAAATGAATAGCCACTGTCTCTGGAATTCTATCTATCTATTCATCGGTTGATCTCTGTATAATTTATTTATTGAAGACAAAATCTTGCTATGTAATTCAGGTTGGCCTCAAACTTGTAGTGATCCTTCTGTCTCAGCCTCCTGAGTGCTGGGATTACAGACATGAGCTACCACACCTGCCTTGAATCATTTCATTATAGAATAAAATTTTTGTATCTTTCACCCTATACTCTGAATTTTCTCATTTAATGGACTAGGGAAAGTACATTAAAAAATGGGAAGGAAAAAAGATATGGAGTCACAGAGAACTGAGTTTGAATATCAAGATATCAAGTTCATCAGTTATTTCTGGGTAACTTGGGAAAGTCACTTCACTTTTTCAAATCTCAGCATTCTTACCTATAAAATGAGTACATTGCCTACCCATCTACCATAGCTACCATCAGGAATTCAGCAAATAGTATCTTTTTATTTTTTGTACCAGGGACCGAACTAGGGACCTTGTGCTTGCGAGGCAGGTGGTGGTACCACTGAGCTAAATCTCTGGCCAGTATCTATTAATGTTCATATTGTTTTTGAAGAGCAGTGATTACAAGTGATGTTAAAAAATCTAGTGGAAATTAACCAATATAGAATGAGTTATTTCATTTTTTTAAGGAACAAAGAATTTATGCATTAGAAGAGCCTTAGAAATGGGTCTATCTAGCATTTAAAATATGAGAGCTGATCACCATAGGGGAAGGAACTGGTCCAAATCATGTCAGAGTTACCAGCCTAGGTCACCTCTGGCCCAACCAGGGTTATTTCTACTGCAACAGATGTGCCCCAATAAGTGTATTTGCTTCTTTTCCACTGGATCACTAATAACTAAATCTTGTTCAGTTCATGCCTAATCCTACATGGCTATCTGCATTTGTGCAATTTTGTTGCTACTGTTAACCCAGATGATACCTCATTTTGCTTGTTACTGCTGATTTCCCTCTTAGTTTCAGCAAACCTACTCTCTTCCAGGATTCCAAACTTTTCAAAGTCATTTTAATTCTTATTTCTTTCTCTGAGATTTGAGTTATCAGTAAACTTTGCTTAAATAACATTTTCAGAAGTATTCGCAGTTTACATCATTGATATGACATTTTAAAATGCCAAGTATGGCAAGTCTCATATATTTATTTTTTTCTTTTTCTTGTTGCTTTCGTTTGAATTTTCTCTTGTGGATGCATGGATTCTCAAAGTTTTCCGTAAGAAGAATTCTATTCTTGAAACATGAATTCCTGGAGCATAGGTGTCATTAATTATTGGTGAGATTAATAATAATCATTGTAAACATTAATTGATGCTTAGGCATGGATATAGGAGATATTTAAACGTTCAACCCTCAGGAATCTGGGACTAATTTTCTCATTTTATAGATAAGGAAACTGATCTCCAAGTCACTAACTTAAGGTTATACAATGGAAAGAGCCCGAGGATTTAAAACAGTTTCAAATTCCTGAACTCTTAACTATCAATTCCTATTAACCTTCCTTTAATAGCCTGTCTACCTCTGAGAGTCATCACCTACAAGAGTCCAATTCTGAAATTTGTCGTGAGCAGATGACTGGGTTTGGTGAACTGCCTGATTTGTAGCAGTTCAGGACAGCTTGGTTCAGACATTATGGGCCAATTCATAACACTAGATCAGGGAGGGATAAGGGAAAAGGCTTCGAACAGCCTAGAAAATTTCCATCTATTGCTACTCTTGTATGTATATGTTATTAGATCAACAGAAATGCTTAAATTTCATGTTATGACATTCTTTTCACAATCATGTTGGTGTTGAATAGAAATGTGAGTGCTGTTAATTTCAAGTTGATGTAGGTTATTTTTTTAAGGTGCTTACATGAAGATGAATAGTGGCACATGCCCAAGGCCAATCATTTTCTTCTCTTAAGTGAGCATTATGTTTGCTAATTCAGCCACTGGGACCTCTGAAGAAACAACTGTTCTCTGGATATATCTGTCTATTTCTTACCATTATGGAATGGTCAATTTTCAAGTCAAGGAATTTTACCTTCTTTCTTCCTGATGTATAGCTTTAGGCTAGTTTAGCCAGAATATTCTTGTTCCCTACCATGTTGAAACTTTTTTATTTCTCTGATTCAGACATTTCTTTATCTTTCCATGTGCTATTGTATATATGTACCAGATTCTCTTCACTATGCCTCATAAATATGTACAATTAAAACAGTTAATAATGAAAATAATTACAATATATTTTCTCACCTCTTCCCTACCTGTAAAACTTCTAGTCCTTAAAGACTCAGCTTCAACTGATTTGAGGAATGTGTGTACTGTTGAACTCCTTACAAGTAGGAGCTCAGTTTATTAGAACTTGTGTGTCCATGGCATGGTGCCTGGCAAATACTAGGTGCATAATAACCAAAGAGTGAGCAAATAAGAAAATGAATGAGCAATGTACTTTCACTGCATTAGCCCAAGCCAATACTCTAACCACTGTGTAATACTGGCTTCACACTGATGAAGAACTCACTATTTTCTCAGGGAAATTCATTCCATTTGGGGTCAGCTCCAGGGATAAAAAACAGTTCTTTGTGTTAAATCTTCCTGGGAATTTCCACCTTTTTGTTCCAGTTCTGCCCTCTGATGGCTCACACACAACATATTACTGTTTATTCTTTTCTATGATCCTTGTTTCTAATATTTAAAGGTAGTTCTCTCTTTTCCAGGTTAACTAATCCTACCCCACTGGCTTCTCCATCTCTCTATATTTCTTCATACTGAGTGCCCTTTGCTTATGTTTGCATACCTCCAGTGACAGGGAATTCTTGCCTTCCTAATCTGTCCATTCTATTTTCAGATGTCTCTTGGGGGTGTTATTTCTAGCATCTTGATATCATTTAATACCTCATCAGAGACAGCTAAGCACATGTGAGGTCAGGAATAGCAATAAGGATACTCACTGTGTGGCTATTACTCTTTGATGTGTGGCTATTGTAGTACCTGGAGTTAAATACTCTCCCAATAAAACTTTTGGGTTTTCTTTAAAATATCCATTTTAGTTTTCAGTTTATGGAAAGAGTGGTACAAAACTATTGTCAAGCAATTTGTGGTTTAATGGAGGACAATGACAGGTAAACACATAATTTAAGTGTCACAATATATAAGGTCATAATGCCCCGGGACCCAGAGAAGGTGCCCTGACCAGGGTGTGAGGAGGCATGAGAAAGTCTTGTGGAGGACCTGGCATTGAGACAGGGTCTGAATGAATTAGCCAGGTGACTGTGTGTGGCAGTTCCCACAGCAATGGAGACAGGGATAAGCAGAGGAACAGCAAAGAGGGGGCACATATAAGGGTCCGGAGGTGAGAGAGGGCCGAGGATACCTGGAGTAGCAAGTAGCTGATAGGGAAGGAAGGAGTATGGGAAGGAAGCGAGAGAGGAGGCAAAAGAAATAAAGGTGGTGAAGGTGATAATGGTGATAATGGTAGCTCTTATGTACACAGCACTTAATCTGCGCCACACATTCTTCTAAGTATTTTAGGAGTGAAAATTCATTTAACCTCTACAACAGCTCTGTGACATGGGAACACACGAGTCTCCATTTTATAAAAGTGGAAACTAAATAACTTGTTCAAGGTCACGTTGCTAATGCATGGCAAAACCAAGCATTAAACCCAGCCAGTCTGGTTTAGGGGACCACATTCCCAGCCTTGACACAGTGCTGCCTAAGGATCTGGTGGTAGATGGCGTGATAAGCTGTTTCAGTGAATTCTTGGATTAACTTTTACTATGACGAGGAGCCCCTTTTCAGCTTAAAGTTTAGGAAAATTATGTTACCACCCACCACTCCTATGCCCTAGGAGTCCCGATAGGTAGAGAGAATGCAGGAACTGTGTGCGTGTATCCAGCCCTGCTCTGCAACTGGGAGGAGGCTGATCCCTTGGCAGATGCGTCTTGCAAGGCAGCACCAATGCTCGTGGCCGCTGCGGTTTCCTGTCACAGATGACGTCATTTGCCTGCTCTAGAAGGCAGAGCATGGGAAAAACACGAGAAGAACATTGAGTTTAGATTTGGGAAGGCCAGGATTCAAATCTTGGTCCCTGCATTTACTACTTTATGACATTGGGTAAGTTGCTTAATCTCTTTGAATTTTAGATTTCTCATATACACCACAAATCACTAATTTCTATTTTGCTAGGTTGTCAGAATGATTAGAGAAAATGCAAAAAATGGTAGGTACTCAGTAAAGAGTTGCTATTTGTATTATATCCATTATCTAAGAAATCAAAACTTTATTTACTTTTGGTACCGGGGATCAAACTCGGGACGTTGCGGTTGCGAGGCAGGCGGTGGAACCACTGAGTTAAATCCTTGGCTGAAACCAAAACTTTAAAATGGCTTTATCAATAGTAATAAAACCAAAGAATAGATTTGGTAGGACACTCAAGAGTAGTTAAGAACTACAAATTTAACAAATTATTAATTGTGAAAAAATACAAGGAAGGGATACAATGGGAAAGGGCTAGATAATTAGCACTAGATTTCAATTAAAATTAGTGAGGCACAGAACACATGGGACTGTTTCAAGCAGATTATTTCACAGTTGGTGGTCTGGCTGGAATACAGCAAGGGGCAGCAGGGATGGAACTGGGGCAGAATCCAAACTACGAGTATTTCTACTTTATTCAGAAAGACGATGGATAGTAAGATGAACAGATCTATCACAAGTATAGTACCCAAATCTGAAAGGTCCCCATTTTTTCTCAAGAGGGGAAAAAACCAACCTCTTTTCATTTTCCTGAGGTGATGTGATGGAGTGAAGTGGAAATTTGGGTTTCACTGCTAACTGTCGCTAACGCACTAGGGCTTGTCAAATAAAAATGAAGTTTCTGAGCCTTACCATCTCTCGGGGCCCAGAAGTTGTAAATTTAATGATTTACATGGCTTAAAAATAACATCTCAAAAGTGTTTTACAGCTAGTAAAGGGGTTTTGTCACCTCACACTTACTGAACAAGGTGAGACATAAACAAACAAATATAATAAAAACATTCTCAGGCATTTGGTAATCCTTATCACGTATGTGTGAAGAAAGCAGAGGACCTATAAATATCCCATGTGCTTTTGAGTTGTGAGCAGTCTAGGGTGGCTGGAGAGGGGGAAAGAAAATGGGCCACAGCAGAAGTAGCCCTGGAATACCAGGGTAAGGAGCTTAGTCGTAAGAGCAGGAGGGGTTTCACAGAGACACGTAATATTCTTTGACCTATTTTCTTTTGGGGGGGTATTTGAGATCGAACTCGGGACCTTGTGCTTGCAAGGCAGGCACTGGAACCACTGAGCTAAATCCTCGGCCCTGACCTGTGTTTGAAGAATAACCCTGACAACAGCGGAAAACTAGGGTTAAGGAACTAAATAAGAGACCACTGCAATATTACCAATGATACAAGATGAAGGCTTAAAGTAGGAAAACGGGAATGGAATTGAGGTGGGGGATGGGCACAGACTTGAGAGAAGACATACAGAGAGGCTCTGTGTAGATTTTTCTTTCAATACTCTTGGGAACCAACCAGAGTTTAAATAGTATTTATAGTGTTGGACAGATTGGAATTGAGAGACGACAAAAGTGTCAAAAAGTTTTAAGATGATTAGAGATGCAATTATACCATTAATCAAGATGGGAACACAGGATGGGAACTGAGTTTGGATGAAAGGATAATACATTTTATTTCAGACACATTGGGTTTGCTAAGACATACTGATTTTGACATTCCCGGTTTTGCAGGCAGTCAGAAAATGTATCTGGAGTAGTCCATGTTAGTAATTTATCTGAGTTTGTTGGGTTTCTAAGGTCGGAACCCCAGTCAGAAACAGAAGAGAAGAGGCTTGAGGCCCAAATGGGGATACTCTGATTAGCCACTTGGTACATGTTTCATGAAGTTAGATTAGTTAACACAGACATAGCACTTAAACGGCTGCCTCGAGTATAGCAAAGATACATAATTATCAGCTGTTATTAACTCCTCTCTTATCACACAGAAAAATGGATCACCTGCACTTGTTTAAAATTTTTTATATAAAGGATCAGTTGACCAAGAGAAGTGCTAGGGTTGTAGCACTAAGGAAGGAAGCATGGTGCTCTGCCCAGCACCATCCTAGGAATTAGGAGTCCTGAGGAATTAAGTCCCCATTCTGCTGCTAGTTTATTCAACTTTGGGAAGTCTCTATCTCTCTGGGCCTTGACAGTTCCACGCTAAATCTCTGGAGTCTCTTCCAGTGCTTCATAAACAAACGCATTCTATGCTTAGTATGTGCTTTGATGACAACTAGAGAAAAACAAACAGTTCATTTGACATCAAAATTTTTAAACAGCCCCTGGCATGTTTCAGATTGAGTGAACTATAAATTGTATTTGAAGTGGAAATTTCTAATTAAGTTCCCTTCTCCTGGAAGCTGTTGCACTGGGTAGAGAGTGATAACATTCCTGTCAGGAGCTGCCTGGAGGCTCAGAACTAGAATTCTGGAACACAGGCAAAATGAAAAATTGATATTAGATATTTACATATCTGAGCAGTTAAACATTAACATCCCTTTTAAATTTGGCTTGCTGATGCAAAATTGGGCATATGTTTTTTATTTTTTGAAAAAGTTCAAAAATGTGTTGGCTTGCTGGGGTATTTGTAAAGGGCTGATCACTTCAGAGCCTATAATTGAAAATAAAATATAATTTGGCTTCCCCAACCCAGCTCATGATAGGCCAAAAGGCACTAAATAATTTTTAGGATTCATGCATTTTGAACAGCTATCCCTATGAGACTATGTAAGCACAATCGGTCAAAACCTTAATAACTATTTTATAAATAAGAGATCTTATTTACATAAGATTTATAGAATACAAATCTTAACTCTAGATTTGTAATTCCATTTTCTTTCTTGGCATTTTTATTTGGATGTATAAGACTTTTCAAACTCATCAGGATCAAAATCAAACTTAATTTTCTCCTAAACCTATTTCTGGGGAATTTTCTCACTTTCAGCAAATGCTGTAATAGTAGCAACCATCTTCCATTCAAGTCACTCAGCCATAAGCCCCCAACTCGTCTCCCTGCCTCCCGCCTCCCTGTGTAAATCGCCAGCTCGTTTGCTCACTCTAGCTCCAAAATTGATTTCAATTCTATCTACTCTTCTCCAACTCCACCCTGCTCCTCTAGGCAACCCCTCATTTCTCCCAAGGATAGGCAGTAGCTACTTGATTAGTTTTCTTTTTCTCACTCTGGCTGCCCGACTTTTCTGTATCCATTGTCCACTCAGCAACCAGAATGATCTTCTCAAAACGTGTATCAGAGCATGTGTTTTCTCTGCCAGAATCTCTCCAGGGGCTTCTTGTTATACTTTGAATAAAACTGGTGCTCACCCAGATATCTGCCTATCCCTGTGATTCCATCTCATACCACCCTGTGCCTGCTTCCCTCTTCTCGACAACGGCCTTCGCTCTGTCTTATCCCCCTTCAAGCACCTGCCAGCCCTAGGGCCTCCCTTCCAGTGGACCCTTTGAAAGCTCTTCCCTGGCCTTTCTCATTTTGATCCCTTATTTTCACCTCTCAGATTACATGCCAATTCCTTAGCATTTTGCTTGCTGCCCCATTTAGAGTAGCCTCCCAGCCTGTCCTTAACATACTTTTAAAAAATTTCTTACAGAATTTAGGCCCATTTTTAAATTTTCTTTACCTCACCCCCCCAAAAAGCTTTCTGTAAGGACTTTGTCTCTTTTTCCCCTGTACCTTCTGGGCTTAGACTGCTACAGAAATATTCGGTAATATTCCTCAAATTAATGAATGATTATAACTCTTAGGTCACATCACTTTATTTAAATTTTTAAAATTTATTGGTTATTGTACATCTATTGTGAGCCAAGTGCTGATCAGAAACCTTTTCAGAAGGACCCTGTCACCTAGGGGGAGAATAGTTGATTAACTATACTCACTGAAACTCAGTCTTTGAAGGTGGACATCACTGGTCAATCAGTTGTGGACTATCTCCTGGTGATATCACTCCTTGTTTTCCTGTTCTCTCACCAGCTCTTCAGGCTGCATTTGATCTCAGCCTTCAATTTTCTCAGGACTTTCCTAGTTAACAAACTGGCCCTCTGGAGCAATATCACCAATTAGGACTTGGCAGATGGCTCAGGAAACTCCTTTTAAGATAGGTATACTTGGATGGGAATACGTGATGTGAAACAGCATATAACTCATGGCAAGACTCTCTGTCCTCACTCCAGGGCTTTGAAATATTTTGCTTTATGCAAGAATTTCTGTAAATACTAGCGTCTCTGAAGGTTGTGAGCCTACAGGTTTCATATGGAGTTATCCTTGAAGACACCACCCCATACCTTAATGCCCTAGAAAACACTGTTAGTAAGGAATTACCACCTCCACATAACTAAAACTACTCAGGCAAAGGGTCAAACGGTGGGCTGGGAGGCTAAATTCTTCTCTCAAAAATCTCCTTTGTGGGCTTTCATCTCATCCTCCAAAGATTCCTCCTGAGATGAAATGTGCATGTGTTTCCAGGCTGACAGAACCTCCAAAGTCAGCCAGTTTGAAGCAGAAACCTTTTCCTTGATGGATGATGGTAATAACAGCAACTTTCTGAATTTGGTTAATGGGCTCTCCATTCAAAAATCAGTGGAAAAACTGCAAGGGCACTGTTCTTTTAAACTTAGTTTTTCTGTGGTTTATGATATTAAAATAGTTCTAAATTAATCTCTTAAAACACTATCACCATGAAATCAATTATGAAGCATCATGCAATAGAATACTATAGAGCTTTATAGCTATTAAAGACAAGAGTATGTGTATCTAATATTCTTGAACTCAAAAATACGTATGATATATTGCTCGGCCAAAGAAAAGCAAG
>NW_004624845.1:6025905-6075322 GCF_000247695.1 Heterocephalus glaber | reverse complement strand
TATATATATATATATATATGATCATAGAGAATGCCCAAGAGGTCACAAAACCAAATGTTAATAGATGCTTCAAAGACTTCTGGTGTTAGACTTCTGGAAAGATGGGGGAGAAATGCTGAAGAGTGAGAAGGGATTACATTTTATTTTGTAGCTTTCAAGAGTACATGTAAAATTTAAAAACGAATATGTATCACTACACCAACCTAAAAATTACGCAAGAAATAATTTTGACTACTGAATTTAAAGTTTGTTACTTTGATCTTAACAAACAAGAAGATCTACATAAGCAGATTAAAAATTCAGTAATGTTTCTATGAAAAGGAGTCCTAATCAAGTTTTCAAATATTACAATGATCCACTCAAAAATATTTACTGAATGTCTTTTATGTGACAGTTATCGTACTAATTTTGTGAAATATACTGGAGGAGAAAGTTCAGCCCTAGTGACTTAGACTCTGACAACAGCTCTCAGTTGGGTATGAAAATATGTGTTGGGGGAGTGTTTTTTATTAAACAGTCAGAGTTGAGGATCAGCATTAGGTTTTAATTGTGCAAAGTTTAGACATTTAGACAAGTTAAAATTCTGTGAACTGTGGCATAGTCATACACAGTGAAAAGTTGTCTTGTTAAAAATGTAGTAGCAGCTGGAAAAAGAAATGCCGGACCTATGCCATTGTTCACATAAATATTCCAATTTCAAGTGAACTTTGTTAAAATAAGTCCTAGTGGCTAGATTCTTGACCAAATATTAACTGGGAATTGGTTTCAATACTATATGGATTTAAAAGCAATAATATTCATTAATTTGGCTAGATTTTATAAAATCTGAATTACTGAGATTGTAATGTAGGTGAAAGATGTTCTTATTTACCTTTTCTTTCACATTTCACCTTATTCATAAACTCTAAAATCAGTTTTAACAGAAGTAAAACTATCTCTGGTGACATGTTTGTCAAATGGTGCATTCCTAAGGCATCTGAAAAGCTTAAGCAGAAGGTCCCAATGGAATTATCTTGGTCAAAATCCATTAATGCAAAACCCAAACTTTGGCTACTGCGTGCAGGATTCATTGATGTTTGTTTCAGGAGAACTCCTTAGATAATAACATTCTTTGTGTTTAGGCTGATATGTGTCATATAACCGTTTCTCATAATTATGTCTTGGCATTTTTTCTTACTAATTCTTTGCCTAAAAATAAGGTCATCGTCTCTATTTAAGAGCTCCTAGAAAACTGGTTTCTGAGTTCAGGCAAACTATATCAAGAGCTCTTAAATTTTGTGTTCAATTGGTTCATTAATTATGTCAAGAGCAGAGAAAATGCTGAAAATAAAATTGTATTTACCACCATTGCTGATATATATTTATTAATCTACTTTACCTTCAAAATACTTTTGTTTCTTATTTTTCTTTTCTCCTCTTTTTTCCTTTTTGTTTTTGTTTTTGTGGTATTAGGGAACAAACCCAGAACCACTCTATTGCTGAGCTACGTTTCCAGCTGTTTTACATTAAGAAAAAATTTTTTGAGACAGACTCTCACTAATCTACCTGGGTGGGACTTTAACCTGTGACTGTCTTGCACCAGCCTCCCTAAGTGCTTCCTCACCTGGTTTATCTTTCTGATTTGCTGCTTTAGACCTAAGCATTAATCTGGACTATTACAACAGATCTCCCTTCCTATTTATTTTGAAAAATTTCTAATTACAAAAAATTCAAAGAATAGTTTCAAGTATGAGTTTCAATGAAAACTCAAAATTTTCATCAAGGTTCAAGTTCCTAACATTTTAGTGTATTTATCCTCCCTCCTTTTTCTCTCCCTTTCTACCCATCAGAACAGACATGTGTACACACACATGAAACATACATACTTTTTTCTGAATTATTTGAATATGTCACAGTCACCAGGCTACTTTCAATACAATATGTCAGCAAGGTATATCTTCAGTGTAAAAATATTTTCTATATTACAATGCCGTCATTATACCTAATAAAACAAAAAACCCTAAAAATAGTTCTATGTGAGTCAATATATTGTACTTACTCAACTTTCAATTATCCTCTATAAATGTGTTGTTCAGATTTTTTTATTAAATTCAAGCTTTGATCAAGGCTTATGCATTTTATTTGGTTATTTCTTTTTTTAGTCATTATTAATCTAGAATATTATCTTTTTTTTTAAGGGCAGTGACTTCGTGACAGATGCTTATAAATTGTTCCACATTTTGGGTTTATATGATTGATTGTTTCTTCCTGATCAAATATTTTAGCAAAATCTGACTAATATGTACTTTTTACTACATGATCATAGGAGGCTAAAATGTGAGGTTGCCTCCCCATTAGTAACACTGTTTGGTCACTTGGTTCAAGAAAACCTCATATCTTCATTTTAAAGGCAACTTTCCTGTTAGTAAATAATAAATCTGTGAGGCAATTTTTGAAACCATGTCAATATCCCTTTTTCAATAAACATTTACTCTCCAATTTTTAAAGCATCTATTGATTATGCTTACATGAAACAGTTAGCTGAGGTTTGGAAAATGGTGATTTTTAAAAATTAAAACCAGCGAAAATGTATTTCTCAAATACTGAAGTCTTTGAATTCTTTCAGAATCATTTTCTGATAAGCTCCTAGGTGGAAGGACTGCTCTCTTTCATAGTGTCACTGTGCACTCATACTTTTTGACTTATATTATTAATCACTGTTTTTTTCGGTATTGGAGATTAAAAACTTTGCACTGAGCTACATTCCCAATCCTTTTCATTTTTAATTTTGACACAGGGTCTCACTAAGTCACTAAGTTGCCCATCATGTGCTCAGACTTGGGCTCCTCTTACATAAGCCTCTGAGAGGGCTGGGATTGCAGGCATGCCCCACCACACCTGGCTCCCTAGTCATTACTTCTAATTGTTCTGTTTTCCTCTAATCTGTCTCGCTCCTTCCCTCCCTCTCATCATTCTAGTCTCATTAATTGATGATCAACTCATATATTACATTGTTGCATTTTTTCCAAATATTGCAGTTTACATTTTACATGACACAAATGCTCATATCTTTTTATGCTTCTCACTACTTCTTGATTATATGAATATTTCTTATGTTAATATTTAAGGCTTTCTATTACATGCCATTTGTCCCAGCCCTCTCTAGTCTCAAGAGCCCAGACCTCTCTTATGTGGGAAAGCATCAGAGTCAGGCTTATCCAATCTCTCATGTTACAGGTGGGGTGACTTAGACCTAGGGAATGAAATTGCTTGTCAGGGTCCAGGTGATAATGCTAGTGTTTAGTGCCCGCATTTCACATCTCTCCTAAGCAAACTCTGCCTCAACTAGAAGCTTCATGCATATTCCTATGCTGTTTACTCCTTATTTGTCTCTTTCCCCTCCCTGATCTGTATCCTGTTTCCCAGAATTTCCTTAAATCTTGACCACCTCTCACGTGCAGGTCAAGTTCTACCTTCTAGCTCTCCTGTGACCCTAATGGTCTATGTGGCTCACTTGGGCCATCAGCCTCACAACCCAGCAGCATTACATGGGTTTTTGTTCTTCCCCTAGTCCTTTATTATATGTTTTCAAAGGTAAAAAGTCATGCAGACTCATTTTAAGTAATTAAAACAATAAAAAAGAGAAATTGTGAAAATCTTCTTTCTACCCTAACCTTCAGGTAACCACTGGTAATACACATACAGCTTCCATACACATGTATACATATCCTCAGCTTTATTCCAAATGTCTGGTACATGCCTGAAGCATATAAGTGAGTGTATATATACAGGTGCAAAAACACGTATCTATCTCCATACATATTGTTTAAAACAACAGATCATGTAGCACAATAGCGTTCTGTGATTTGCTTTCTTTTCCCATTTAAATTATCTTGTTAGCCAGGCATGTGATCCCAGCTACTCAGGAGGGTGAGGGAGGAG
The DNA here is from genome assembly GCF_000247695.1 of Heterocephalus glaber. The sequence goes on along the minus strand of NW_004624845.1, from coordinate 6,071,401 downwards.
GTTTGTAAATTCAAAGTCAGCCTGAGCAATTTAGCAATATCCCATCTCAAAATAAAAAAGGGCTGAGGTTATAGCTCAGTGTTAGAATGCTTGCCTGGCACACACAAGACACTGGGTTCAATCTTCAGTACTGAAACAAACAAGTCTTTATGAATAAACATCACCCACTAGGCCAGTAGTGGCGAACTCATGGCAGGCGTGCCACAGCAGGTTGTTTTTTGAAAGCTCTAAAAGGTTTACTATCACTGCCCTAGATTGTGAGCCTTATGAGGCTTACAGCCACTGTCTTTATCCTCTTGTATTTCCAGGGTGTAGCAGAAATTGCCTTCCTTATAAATTGTTTTTGAGGGTGATTATAACCACATGTACTCAATGAACCTCTGTCTCTATTCTAAAATAATTTAAGGTTCAGAGGCTTGTTCCTCAAAAAATACATCATTAACCAGGTCACAGTGACTTGGTGCACAATTCTACTTTGTAACAATGAAAAGATGACAAACTAGAAAAAAAAGTGAGATGAGGAGGTCTAGTGAACAAGATATGCAGAAAAAGAAACTAGCTTTCCCTAAAGGGTATAGCTTTCCACACTGAACATGCCACCTGGAACGTGCCATCTTTTGGGACGTGTTAGGTGGACCACAAAATATACACCTTTAACTCTAAGAGTCAGTGATTTTATAAAGTTTCTGGACATTGGGAGAACCAGAAGCAATAGAATCACTTAAAAACTGTTTGGAAAAGGCGAACTGTAAAATCAGAAGAGTGAGAAAGAATTGCCACTGTCTGGAATTACTCCTTTACTGCTCCTCCATTCTCTCAAGTGAACGCCAGGACTTCATAAAGCAGCTAAAGCTGTGCCCAGTATTTTACCGTCAGTCCCAGGGGGATATTGTAAGCATCAGAAAATTTTCCATTTACACAGGCAGGGAGGTATTTTCAGTCATTTAAGTCTTTTCTAATTACTAAACAATTCCCTCTTTCCAGCCCTCCCAATTTAGCACACAGAACGCTGCTCCCTACAGAAAACAACTCCCCAGCAAAGTGTGAGTTTCCATAGTTAGTTGCTGGAGCTCTGGATGTGAAGAGAGCTGTAAAGCCACAAAGCTTTAATTAGAGAACAATATCAAGAAATCAGGTCCACTGCCATGGCTCAGTTCCTGACACAAAGTAAGTGCTCAGTAAATAACAGAAACAAGGGGCGGGGGATGGGGGAAAGGGAATCAGGAAAATGGGGGAAAGAAAGAGAGAGAGTTTGATAAAGAGAGGTGACATCTAGCCTATGGCTTTCTCCAAACTATGACACGAAGTTTAAATATGGAAGGTCATTTAACAATGATGCTAGCAATCAAATACTAAGCAAGAGGGTATCGGGCCAAGCTTGTTATTGCTAATTCCCCTGAGAATTTTCCTAACGTCAGCTTTTAAAATGAGGAATTTGAGGCATAGAGGCTACATGCTTCCAAAGTAATGGAGCTACAGTGTCCTTTCTCACACTGTTCTTCCCTTTTCTCTGACGGTATCTGCTTCCTGCCTCAGGTCTGCAGGTGACGATACTCTGGTCACTGACAATCACCAATGCTATTATGCGCTGCTGAGCTGACCCCTACCCCCTTGCACACTGCCTTCCCCCAGATGCCTGTGAACAGCAGACCCAAGCTCTCACCAGTGCTTATCTCACTATGAGTCACTTTGCCTTTCCACCCCTATAAACAGGCCCCTCCAGACCTGTTGCATTCCGGTCTCCAGGGGCTGCTTCCTTCAGGCCCAAGTGGCAAGTGCGTGTGGGGGGCAGAGCCCCTCAGCAGCTTTGCCATTTGGGGCACTACAGAGAGCACAACAATCCCCCAGAACATCTTAAAGTTAAACCCTTTTAATATTCCTGTGACCTAGTCCAGGTGGCTCCTTACCCTGCTCCCTCCTTGAACTGAACTTCATTCTACCTCTGTGACAGACTGGCTGCAGGAGCTGACAGGCTGCAGGCTTTGCCACATCTCCTGAGACCGACAAGCATGAAGTCGATAGGAAGCTCTGGAGGCTGCCTGAAACAGGGGACCTGGCTTTCTCAAGCTCCATCCACTGCCCTGACAGTTACCAATATCAAATAAAATATACGTGACCAGCCCTTTCTGTTATTGGCACTGGGAGTTCTACAGAAACCAGGCACGAAGTTCTGGATTCTTTAAAATCTCTATCCTCTATCTTTGCCTTTTTCAATTTAGCATTACATGCAACTTCCTTCTGTATTGTTTTCTATTTTGCAAGCACACACCACCTGGAAGCGTTGCCAGGTACACTGCCGCGCACAGTGGGGGAGGGTCCCTTCATACGCAAACACTGTTTTCTTCTCTCCCCTGTCCCCCACCCCCACCTCACACCATAGTCTCACCTCTTAGTCCTCTTCTGATCTGTCGCTCTGCATGTGCCTACATTCCCTTTCACTTCCCCCTTCTTTACCTGCGGAAGGAACTCTGCAGCTGAGCTGAGTTCCCTCCTCCTGCTGCTACTGATCTCTCCTCGTTCTCGTGCCCCCTCCCTCTGACCAATCTGCCTCTACTTTCTTGCTGCATCCTCTTCTCTCTGGTTAATTTCTCCTCCTCTACTGGGCAGACAAGCTACAAATGACGATGTTTACCACTTAAGTTTTGGAACTGAACTCTCCAGCTGAAATCTAAACTGACTTCTTGTTAGAACCTCATACTTAAATTAATAAAAAATAAAGTGTTCTAATTCCATCAACAATGCAATGAAAATGTTAGGTTAGCTGTCAAATATAGGCAAGCCAGGGGACCTTGCTCCTAAAAAACTAAAATAGAAAAATTATCTGAGCAAGAATTTGAAATGCTATCTTAGGCTATCTTGTTTATATTTAATGCTCTGTGATTCTAACTCAAGAATAACCCTTAAATTAAAGCTTTTTAAATCTGGGCTTCTGAAAAAGCTTCCTAGGATTTATAGTGCCCTGGAGGTGCTTTAAAACAGTTTTTAAAATTCATTTGTTCCTATCTAATGTAGAGCCCTGTTACATACCAAAGAACTGATTCAATGTTTCTGAACGTCATCCTTTTTTTTGTTGTTTTTGGTACCAGGGATTGAACTCAGGACCTTGTGCTTTCAAGGCAGGCAGCGGCGGCACCACTGAGCTAAATGCCCAGCCCTGAACTTCATCATTTTAAATTAAAGGTTTTGGACCCCAAGTTTACCTCCCTATATGGCCTTGTCCCTTGGCTAGCATCAGCTAGAACTTCAGACTTTAGGGTTACACCGTCTATCTCACTCACAGCTCCTGCTCTTCACCCATGCCCTGACAACATTTCCTTCCCCCTCAAAAGCATGAAAACACCATTATGTTGGTAAGATTTTGGATGGGCTTTAGATACAAACAAGTTCATACTTTTGTTTGAAAATAAATTAGGGGAAAAGGCACATTTGGAGACATGTGAAAAACATGAATATTAATTAGTATTGATAGGTGATTCCTCATGCATATTTACCATTTGTGGGGACTACGTTACTTCTTTTTTTTTTTTTTGGTACTGGGGATCGAACTCGGGGCCTTGATTATTTCTAAATAGTGCTTCTCAATGGTAGGTATAATGGGAAAGTGAGATGAAACAGGAAAATCTGTGGCTTTTCAGATGCATAGGAGATTAAGAAAATAAATGCATAAAAAATAATTTGCCAAGAAAATGTACAATTTACGATGTATTTTCCAGGAAAATGTGTCTGAAAATATGTATATGTATTCATCTTTTTGTTCTTTTATGCTGGCTTGTGGGTATCAGACTATGAAAATGTTCTTCCAGAGTATTAATTCACTGGAGGATTAGTGAATAGGTGGGGTTTACAAAGTAAAAAACCTGCATTTGTCCTTCTTCTGACAGTTAGAAATTTCTGGCTAATATTGACTTCCATCAAATGCTGTGTGATATAAAAACAAGTAACAATTTCTCTAAAGAATATCAATGGTAGGGGCCAGGATTTAGCTCAGAGGCACTGCGCTTGCCTTGCAAGTGCAAAGTTCTGAGTTTGATAAAAAAATAGAATGTAAATGGTGCTGCAATTCTTTATATACAAATATAGGTACAGTCAGATACACATACATGTATCTTATGTTTTAAAATATAAATAATGTAGAATAATACAGTATTTTAGATTAGCCCTTTATGTCCTGATAGGTGGCAAAATCCAGGGATAGATGTATTTTCAAGAATCCTCCTAGATGTGGCTCTGTTTCGGTCACCACTTAAGTATAGAACTTTGTGCTTTAGTTTCTTCATTTATGAACAAACAAACAAAACAGAAATCCATTTATGCCATTTTTCAGTTACAATTCTGTGATTCCATCTTGTACTTTAAAAATACATATATGTTCTAAGATGTTTGATTCTCCAAACAGTGATGTACCGATCCTGCCTTTTGCCATTGTGAAAATTACTTCTCTATCACTAATTCTAGAAGCATTTATTTGGATTTACCATATTTCAGGTTCAATGCCATGTCCCAAGGGTGCACAGATGCAGCCTCCGTTGTTGTGGAACTCCTGGTCCTCAAGGAGGATCTTTGATCAGGACTTCATCTCAATGGCCTCATTGTAGAAAAATTTTAAAAAATCTATGCAAAGAATTCAATCAATATGTAATATCAAGTGCTGATGATAATGGGTATTGCCATTCAGAGAACTTCCTTATCTTCTTTTCTTAAAAATTTCCTTCAATTAATGAAAGTGTAATAGAAAGGGAAGAACATGGATATTATTCCACATGGCAGGAGCTACAGAATGTCACTGGTTGAGGGCTTGAGTCAGTCACTAAGAGGCCAGGGTCTACTGCTCTTGGAGCTGAGTTTAGCCACAGAGTCAAAAGTGCTGGAATTGCCAGGGGCACTGCCATAGAGAGCAGGACTACTTGACATTTCTGGCACCATGATCTGTGATTCAGACCTCCCAGCACATTTAAGCCCCATAACAGTGTTGTGAGGTAGGAATCATTGGCTCTATTTTATAGATAAGAAAACTTAGCTGTGTGTCCAGAGGTCTTACATCCAGTTGGTACTGAAACAAAGTTCAGACCTCTCTCTGATTCCACAGCTATGCTTATCCCCTCTTTTTCCTCTTTGGGAAATAAAGAAATCTAGTCAAACTTAAGACCAAATGACATTACTACAGATATAATTTTGAATGAATAATGTTCATTTGAAGAGAAGCCTTATGCTACATCAGATGAAGGCAATTAGAAAGCGAAAACATATTTTATTTCTACCATTTTTAGAAGAATAGAAACAAAGACCCTGAATAGGATCCTTTAAAATTTCATAAAAAGTTTTATTCTTTGCAGAAATATTTTCCCCAAAGTCTGCTGCATCCCTGTGGACTGTCTGTTGGCTCCTACTGGAGTAACTACGATGCAGTGAATGAGGTCCTGTCACTGAACCTGCAGCGCTGAGGACAGTCAGCAGCCGCAGCAAATGGTCACTGAGAATGGACACGGAGGCCAGGTGAGCCTGAGTAACTTGTTCAAGATCGCTTGGTGTTACATGGTAGAAACAGGACTGGAAACTAAACCTCTCAGACTCACAAGCTCTTGCTTTTAGCTGATGTCTCTGGTTCTTATAACACTTTCTAAGGCAAAACAGATCAGTCTGCATTCATTTCTACAGAAAGCTCTTTCAAATACAACAACAACAACAACAGCTAAGGCAGGAAGATCACAAGTTTGAGATCAATCTGAGCAACTTAATGACTTAGCAAGACTCTGTCTCAAGATAAAAAATTTAAAAATAGCTGGGGATGTAGCTTAGTGTGAAGGCTCTGGGTTCAATCCCCAGTACTGCAAAAACAAACAAAACACAACAATAAAACCCCAGACAACTTTGATCAAATTCCTTCATTTGCTAAATGTTTCACTAAACATTGCTGTTATTATCTTGATTCTTCCTCATAACAGCCCTAATAAGTAGACACAGTCATTTCATGATGAAGAAATTGAGACATTAAATAAATTACCCAAATTAACAATTACAAGTGACAGAGTCAGGACTTAGACCCACTCTTTTTAAATTTTTTTCAGCAAATGTACTTTTATTTTTATATTGTAGAAGCAATAATTTTTATACTACATAAATAAATGTAGTAAGTACAAGCTAGCCAGAACAAAAGAATTAGTATATACTTGAAAGAATTAGAATTTCTATAACAAAATATAAATAATTCTATCGTGCATTTTTTGAGGTCAAGTAGCAATTTCAAATACATACAAGGCAAGTACTACTGTGTTAAAAGTACCACAAACTTCTGCTTTGTTATAGTCACTTAGGAGTTATAAAAAATAAGTATCATCTGGCTTGTGGTTGCTAATAATAGCTGGTGGGCTAAATAAACAGGGCACCTACCCCCTTTCTACCCCCTTTCCTGTTTTCAACTTTTAGAAATTCCAATTTATCAAAAAGTTTGACATATGCAATCCCATAACTACTTTAACTTCTTCCATGACTTTAGAATGGCAGCTTTACACAGAGTTAAAGCTCAAGCTTTTTCTGAATTTATCAGAGTGTTTCTGCACTCTTTGAAACAAGCCTGCATGGATTAGCTTCATAAGGAGTATAATGCCACCCTCTCTTGATATACAAGGAACATCAAGGAGTAGTTCTTTATTCCATAGAGGTCCTCAGTTATGGTGCCAACTGGATGCACTCTCCTAAGATTCTTTATAATATATTCTGTTGAATCTGCTATAGCCAGGACAGTAGGCAAAGAAACATAACCTTTAAGATCTCATAGGCACAGCAATCACTTCTCTGTGGACATTTTCCCACTGCTCAGTATCATCAATTCTAACCGAGTTCAAGTCCTTCAGAAGGACTCCAGCAATGTTAATGCCACAAAGGCACATTTGAGTCTTCATGCTTTCCAAAGATCCACCCCTGACAACTTCCAGAGTGGACATTGAATCTCCACCTAATCAAGAAATGGAAATAGCTGACAGCTGTTTCCAATAACTCGGACTTGAGGAAATACACTCAATAGCTGAATACATAGGTTAAGATATCCACTGGGTTGGAAACAACAATCAGTTTTCAACAATGGGTAATATTAGAAGTCATTCACTTGAAGATGTCTATATTTTCACTTGACTAAATTAAGATGTGTTTTTCCTTTTCCCTGGAATCCACCTGCTGTGATAATCCCTAGGTTGGAGTTTGCAGTGACAAGATAATCTTTACTGGAAACAATGCTTGGTATTTTCATGAAAAGACCCTTAAGTTTAAGATCATCCTCTAACCTTTCAGTTTGCTGTCACTGACAAAGGCAAGTGCATTATTTATCCTTAAATAAGATGGTGACAGGCCACTCCAACCATGAGAGAAGGCATTCAGATACAATTTCTACAATGGAAATCTTACTGTCATGAATGTCCTCCTTTGAAGTGAAATTGTCACTAAGTTCATGCTTGACAATCACTGTCATGGAAACCTGGATGAAAGGCCAGCTGCCCTGTGCCAGTTGCCCACTCCTAATGGTGACACAGAACCATCCCTGGCCAAGGAGATTTGATTCTGCAGCTCTCACTTTTTGGTTGGATAACAATTTCTTTGCAGCCTAGCTCCTGGCTGCTCACTCAAGAGAATGGGGGAAAGTAGCCAGTGAGTTGTAGGTCAAGTTTGCTGGGGAGTTCAGGAAGAAGCCCTTTGGTTGTTCAATGCCCCCTCATCCTCTAGCCCCAGCCACTACTGCAGCTAGGACCAAAGACTGTGCCAAGCTCACTCGTGCCTCATAAGGTACTTCTGATGCTTGCTCAGATCAAGGCAGCAAAAGGGCTTTTCTAGCCTTTTGTGAATCCTGGAGTTGAAGTTCATATTCTCTTCAATATTTGATATGGATAATAGCCCAACCCAAAATCTCTGAAATTCCTAGTTTTCGATTTTTAGTATGCATGCCAAGTGAGACCCACTCTAACTCCAGAGGTAAATGTCTAGTTGTAACTCCACTTCCTGTTACCTCTCCCTTTTAGGAGAGGTTTCTCTTCCACCCTCTAATACAGCTTGCCCAGTCCTAGTCTGTGGCTTCTTAATTCTTTTCTAAAAATGCAGCAACTAAAATAGCATGTGTCACCCAGGTGCAGCCTAACCAGGGTGAAGCCCAGAAGGATATCTCCTTCCTATGCTTCCATGGCTTTAGGCAGACATTTGGCATCATCATGAGATGGCTACCTGTGGTCACCTAAAGCCACAGATCTTATTTAAGGAACTGCTGTAACGTCTCCATTCTAAAATAGTGCAAACAATTTTGGGACCTGTAGTCTTTAAAAGTGTCTGTCTCAGTAGGTAATCCAGTATGCTTGATAAATGTTAAGTAGTTAGTAAGAATGTGTAGGATTTGTGCCAGCATTTTGCTTTCTAATGACTATTTCTTAGTCTTTTTTTTTTCCTGTACTGGGAAGTGAACTCAGGCCCTTGCGCTTGTGAGGCAGGCACAACGCCACTGAGCTAAATCCCCAGCCCGATTACTTCCTAGTTTAATGCCTCTGAATGTCACTGTTTTCACTGGAAAATGGGAAAAAGAAATATTTCCTGGTAGTATCTTAGGAGGTTCAGACAAGATAATACTTACTGTATAAGGTAATGTTATTATCATGATAATCTAGGTTTTAATTCCATACTAGAAGGGTAATTATAATGGCTAAACCTGCAATTACAGAAACTACAGCCTACAGGTCCTTTATCACAAACATAAGATTATCTATACAGATTTTAATCAGAAAAAAACAATTCTTTTCCCGATAGGATGTTCGAAGTTTGCGTTTATTGCCCCCTAGTGGTTACTACATAGAAAATATAACTACATTTAAAAGTGTTTTATGAGAAGTTAAGGCCATGCCTATACATATTCCTCTAATACTGTTAGTATACCACATTCTTGACAGTTGATAACTATTACCTAGTCAACCTGTGGGAATAACACCCAACACTGTACCGTGCACAATACAGTTTTAAATTTCCCACGTATTTTTGGCCATGTGTTAAGAGGTGCTTACTCAGAATTTACTTACCTAAAATAATATCTAACTTTATTCATTCATTGTATATTTATAGCATACCTATTACATGTCAGGTGAACAAAAAAGACATGTCTTCACAAATTAGCATGGAAAGTGTAGTAGGCAAAGTATTGGGCATGTGAGTGTACGAAGAAGGTTGTATACCCCAGGAGGATGGTGTTGGTGATTAGGCATTCGAGTGTGTAAAAAACTAAGGTCTGGAGGAGGAACAGATGATACAGTTACTCAGGAGAAGGATGTGGGGTGGGAGAGATTTTAAGGTGACACACCGTTATATATGGATAGAAGAAGAAAGAGGGAGTTTTAGAGATGACGCTGGATAAGTGTGAAACAAGCTAGATGAGGAATTTAAACTTTATTCTGATGGCTAAATTATAACCAATGGAATCTGAAAAAGCATGGATGTATGCCTTCAAATTTAATTTCTGTCCTTTAAACTTTTATTTAAAGGAAAATCTTTAGGTTATTCATAACATATGTTTAGTCATACTTAACATATTGAAGTGCTTAATCATAAATTAATTGTTTGAAAAGCTTCCAGGTATCATTTTTATCATGCAAAGTTCTCTCAAACACTTACACTTCCTATGAATTTCCATTCTTTCACTCTGCACAAAAGTGAGAATGTCAGGAGTTTGCTGGGTTGGTACTGAGTTGTTAAGTAACTGCATTTGGAGCTTATCTGTTTTTCCAATCATAATCTAGGCTTGAATTCCTCAGACGGGGTCAGCAGCCTGATTAGTCTCCTGTATTTTTTGTCTTGTTGGCTTGGACAGTTCTTAAGTCCTGAGTAGCCCTGTTTTCACCTTGGACTTGGAGTTCATGCTCCTCCTTTGCGGCCTAATGAAAACATGGCTCTCTTAGACTTGCAGTGAGAGCCTAGGAATCTGGACTAGTTGACACTCTAGAGAACATGAGTGTTCTTCAGATTACCCAGTGCATTTTTCCTCCTCTATGGAAACATCTGCCTCTGTACTTTTCTTTTAGGATAACGCTGTGTTGATATGCTCATTTCTGCTCACAGGTTACAAGCATTTGAAGATATGACACATGGATTAGTCATCATCTAGCAAGGTCACTCGGAAGCCTCTGCAGAAAAGGATGGGGGGTTAAATAGATGAATAAATGAGCAGGGTAGAACATCTTATTTCCTAACATAAGTTTTTAATAAATCTTAGTAAGGGTATGAAAGATATGTTACCTTAGTAATTTGTTGACAGATTTTTTTTTCAGGAGAAAATAATGAGCAACCAAAGGTGAATATAGTTTCTTAGAAGCAACCAAATATGAGAGTTGCACTCTTTTTCATGACAAATGATTATGACTATGAAGATATTAAGAAATAAGAGAAATCAGGAGAAGGCAAAAGAGAAAAATCTGGGCAGCATAAGAGAGTGCCCAAAGAACTACAAACTGGAGATACCTGATTCTCAATTTTTAAGTTTTTACATGTTTTACATAAACAACTTTTTCAAACTTTAAGTACTGTCTGACACATACAAAGGAGGTGCTAAGGAATACACAATTACATTTATGTTAGATATAGCAAGAGTGTGCTTTTCTGTGATGTTCTCAATTTCAGGGACAAATGACTCATGAATACATATGTCTGGCGACCATGATTGCCATCAACTGAGATGATTCTTGTTCAACATGAAGGCAGGCCATAGGCATAAAACAAAAGTGTAGTTTCCATCCTTCTAAATTCTACCATAAATCTAGTAGAATAATAAAAACACAAGAAAAATAGCTATAGTTTCATTGTTCATGTTGCACAAAAGGTCTAAGCAATATAGTCAATAAACTTTTCTGTAATTTGCTTCACACATCATTGGTCCATCAGCAAATTTCTCCACAGGGAAGATTTTGAACATAGAGAAATAAGAAGAAATTAAATTAGATGGAAGATAAACTATTGGTCCTTCACTAACCTCTCTTTCTCCTTCAAGCAGAAGAAACAGGTTAGTCCAATATCCAGGAAGGAACAACATTTCTCACTTTGAGCGTTCTAAAGCAATTTGTGCCTCTCAGAACTTCTGCTGATTCCTAGTGCTTTATTTCAAAATGAGACTCTCATGATTACAATTAAAAAGTGATGAAGTAATGAATTCTACTTTAGGATTTTAATACTGAATTATATTTTAAAAAATCTACCATTTGATAACATCCAGTTTTAATACGGTGATTCAATACACTTAAAAGTACAAAAACTGATGTGTGTATAGGTCTATGCACAACCTTTTGCTGCCATCTCGTGGATTTTTAGAAAATAACCCTACTCATTCTGTGGGCTTTCTTGGAATATCCTACTGGGTTCAGTGGCACAGTTTATGAAAATAACTGGAAGAAATGTATGAGAAAGAAAAGCTAAACACCCATTTCTGTATCGTTTTATCATTTTGTATATACTACTTCACCTCTCTGAGGCTTGGTTCCTTATAAAAGGTTGGTATGATAATGGTGCATTCCCTATTTCAAGTCTGTCTTGAGAATAAAAACATAAAATTGTTCTCAAATTCAGAACATACTAATCAGAAACAATGGGTTATCTTTGCTACCATGTGATATTACTATACATATATATAAGAATTTTTTATGTAATAAGTGAACTGTAGCTAGAAGTGAACTGAAGTTAAAAGACAGTCCAGACTGATACTTGTTTCAGAGTGATTTGTTTTATCTTTTTTAGGGCTCTTAGGATAAGAGAGTAGATGTTCCCCAAAAAAAGAATTCCTGGAGATGGTTTCTCATGAAGAAGAGAATCACATGGTGCCGGGGACTGAGCAAGGAAGTATTTTCTTTTTCACTGGTTCATTGGTGTGCAAGTGAGTCTTGCCTGTCTAAAAGCACAGCACATATGCAGTAAACAAAGAGCTTTTCCAGTGAAGGATGCTACCCCTGGGATATGGCCACTGACCTACATTTCAGTCATCCCCTTGTACATTTTTGAGCCTGGTCTTCTCCTTCATCTAAAAAAGTCTTAAAGTGGAAACCTGAGGTGATAGAGTGGATCACAGATGGCACAAACAATTTTAAGAAAAATCACCTGAGCATTTTGGGAAAAAATTCAGAACAAAATGCTTCAGAGCTTTTTCTTTCCCTTAGGGAAGGCCTCTTCACGTTCTAATATTCACTAATTGATTTCCCATGTACTAATCCCTCTGTGTGCCTGGCACTGTGTTAGCACCTAGGATGAAGGATGACCAAGACACAAACAACACTTATCCTCAAGGCATTCAAGTCTGTTGAGGAAAGTATTCATGAAAGAAAGAGCAAAAGGAACAACTGTGGAGACACTCGGCTTGGGGAGGTGGGGAGAGGCTATCTTTTCCTGTATCCGAACCTGACTCCAAAGGCCCAGAATTCCAGGCCTTTTCATTTGGTTTTCTCCCTGTTAAATGAATGTCTCCCTCTGAATTCTTAAAGTTCTAACTCACTAGTTCACCAGCTGATCATCTCAGATGCTCTGCCTGGTTAGTTTGCACCAAACCAGTCTTTATCTTCATTTCTCTACTTTCAATTTAATCTTAATAATTAAAATGTTCTTTGTAAATGATAATCAGGCTATAGCTTCAATTGTAATGCTTCATCCTCCCTCTCTGATATGGCTTTCTAATAAAAGCATTCACTAAGCATCTATACTATGTCAGTAATTTTGGTTTAAGGCCTTCTCAGCTCCTGATTATTTTTGATTTGCAGTCAGTTTTTAGACAGTATAATTTCAGAGCATGAGCCTCCCCTGATGAGAATTTCCATGGAAACAATGTAGATTGGATTTTCTGCAGATGAACAATTTTATTCCTTGAAGCTGTTGTAGCATCTACTTAGTCTTCTTCCCTTTCTCTGTACAAGGCTTTCCTTATTTTTCCTGTACACTACTGCAGTAAGTTATTATGCTCCTTGCTGTGGTTTTATTATAAACAGCTAAGTTAGGTAGAAATATTATAGGCAGTCAGATAGGGTTAGGCCCTCGACAGAGTCAGGGAAAAAGATGAAAATACATTATAACCATAGCTAGAGATGCATCTGTTAGAGACCAAGCCTCAAGATAAAGACAAAATGACCAGACCTGCATACTTTCCTAAAGGACAAAATAAGCAGTAACACCTGGCCTAATGAAATCTAGATAGACATTAGTAGTCCACCTGGTGCTTGACCAAGACCTCTAGACCCATCATTTCCTAGAAAAAGTCTTTGTTTTCTTCATGTATACTTGTTCTGTGACTTGTTCTCCCATTGGATCACTATTACCTGAGCGACTATACTTGTAACCTTATTGGTTGATCATAGCTTTAACCCACATTGCATCCCCATAGTTTTTGCTCTATAAAACTTCCCTTGAAAAGTGGGGTCCTTGGCTACCCATTTGGGACCCCTCCTGTCTCTCAGGAGCTATCCTCTCAATAAACATTTCCTATCCTTAACCTCCATTGTTCCTAGAATTCATTCTTTGATTTTAGAGAACACAAACTCAGTGTATCAGTCATCTAAGAGGTTAAGAATTATAATATTTCTTTTATATCATTTGGAGGTCCTATTTTATCTCCTATATCATCCCTGTATCAGTTTCATTTAAGGATTTGTCTTTATCCTCCCAACTCTGAACTTCCATTACAGTAGAGGCCCTGGAAGGCAAAGATTCTGTTACTTAATCCTTTATTTCTAAATCTTGGCATGTCATGATCTAGTCTGTGTCTCATACACGTGCTTCTCTGTCCCATTATACATTTGACTCTGCCCCCTTCCATCAGCCTGAATGAGTCAGGTGGGTCCCTCTAACCTGTAATACTAGGTGGGAAGTTCACACCCATGACCCGTGATTTCTGCTGTTTCCAGTCTGGCAGTTTTTCAGAACATGAGCAGAAGTTAGGAAGCAGAGCATAGGCCAAAGCCTCCTTTGGAAATGTGGGATGGTAGAGAGAAAGAAGGAGCTGGTGCATGGGCAGATTGCTGTTCCAGGGGATTTATTGATTCTCTTTTCATGTGTCAGTCACTGAGAATGGTCATTGCATGTGATGACCTGAATGGTGTTGGAAGTAGTGATGATGATGATGATGAAGAAGAAGTAGAAGAAGGTGAGGAGGAGAACAATAATAAGAAGAAAATAAAGTGATATTTGGAATTGAGGTACTTATTGATTTTAATAACAAAATAGCAGTATGAGGAGTAAAACAAAGTGGTTGTTCCTTTCCAGCACATTCCGAGCTGTCCACCTCTGGATGTAACAATCTGATGTCATATAGAGCACATTTTCAGAAATACCATTTTGAAAAAGGCGGTACTACTATTGTAGATGGGGAAGTTAATTAGATATCTCGTAGGCAGTTATACAGGGCCTCCCTCAAGGCCCCAGTCCTCAAGGTGCCAGCCCTCTATGAGCCAACACAGTGAGGAGCCAACGTGGAGATTAATTGAGGCACATTCACTGGTTAGCATTATAAAAAGAAGAGGCACTATTTCCCCTAGAGACAGTAGTGACTGGTTTTCTAAATGGGAAATTCCTGTATATGACTTGTTTTCCCATTTGATCCCCATTTAATCAATATTACCTGGGTGACTGTACTTGTAATCTTATTGGTTGGTCATGGTTTGTCCCATCTCATGGCCACCTTGTAAATTTCCATTGGGTCTTATAGTTTTGTCCTGCTTTGTACCCCTCTCACCACATGGCTTTGCTGTATAAAATACCTTTGAAAAGTGGGGTGGGCAGGCAACCCACTTTCTGGTCCCCCTTCTGTGTCTCTTAGACAGAAGCTTTCTTTCTCTCAATAAATTTTCCTACTCTTAACCTCCATTGTTCCTAGAAATCATTCTTCGATTTTGGAGAACACAAACTCACGTTTTGAGTATCTAGCAGATTTGGGAGTTGCATCTATTTCCCCTATGTCACTACTAAGAATGAACTGACTTTTGGATTTTTGAAGGCTGTTTACAGTTGAGTTCCTGAGTTGTCATCTTGTTGGTCATATACTACAAGTTTGACTTTATATGCATGCTTCCTAATACAATATTTTTGCTGCATCTTTCCAACTTGTGATATACAGCATGCTAATGACACAATGAATAAATACGAATATAATTGAAAGAAGCGATGTTCATTTTGGTTCCTATTATGCCCATTAAGTTTACTGAATTTTTTCATTTAAGACCCAGAGTCTGTGTCAAACAATGGGGATGTTTCGTAACAGAAGTATGGTCAATCCATGAGTTCTCTGGCCTCTTCTAGATAACAGAGTTCCTGTCCATTCCAAGTTCCTTTTTAGAGGAAATTCAGTACATACACAAGCCAGTGGTGGGAGAGAGCTCAGCACAAAGTGGACAAGGCTGCTCCTCCCTCCCTGTTCATCAATGTAACTGTTTCTTTGTTTTACAACCATGAGCTATGCTAATACGGCCAGTCACTGTAGAGATTGGTGCTTGTGATAGGCCAACAAGCCACATATTTTGAATAACATTCCTAAGTGAAAGTTAAGAAAAAGCTAGGGTGGCTGGTGGATAAGTGAAAGTAGAGGAAGTAGTACCTGTCTAGATAGGTAAAGGCTAGACTTTTTAAATATTGTAGGCCCTGTTAAAATTTTAAACATCAATAACAGAAAGCCATGAGAAGTTTTTTTAAAAAGCAGAGAAAAGATATGATCAGATATATCATTTTTAAAGGCTGGCTCTTTTTCAAAGGCTGGAAGATTTATGTGACAGGTGACATTTTTATGTCCTGGGCAATCGATAGGAACAAAGAACAGGCATAGCCAGGCTGCTATGGTTTGAATGTGTCTCTCAAAGTTCATGCCTTGGAAATTTAATCCCATATGTTAACAGTGTTTGGCGGTGGGGCCTTAGGGAGGTAGTTAAGATTAGAAGAGATCATGAGGGTGGGGCACTATGGTGTCATGCCCTCCACAAACGTTATGATGCAGCAAGAAGGCCCTTGCTAGACACTGACCTGTGGTCTTGCGTTCCAGCTTCTAGGACAGTAAGCTAAATAAACTCTCTTTTGTATGTATAATTTACCCAGTGTATAGCATTTAGTTATAGCAACAGAAAATGGACCAAGGGACAGGCAGCCCAGGGGTCAGCCTGGATGTGGGGCTCTGAAATCAGGGCTGATGAAGCATCTCTACCCTGGAGCCTCCTCACTGGCCACTCCTGTTTTAAGGTGATCCTCCTATTTGAGGTGGTCCTGTGATCAGGGAGCTGTGGGCTCTGAGTTGGGTGGGAAGACAAATCCAGTAAAGCTGTAGAGAGGTTTAACTGGGCATCACAGTTAAGGGAAGCAAAAGCTAGAGACTGAAGAGACAGGGTGCCTAGAGATGTGACTTCAGCACAGTGAGAAGATGCCTGCATCAGATATGCTGGGGTGTAGCTGGGGACCAGCCTCCACATGGTTTCTGAACCAGAAACCTCAACTGAACTGGTCAGAGTTAGGGTAAGAAGTCTACATTTCAAAGGTAGCACCAACTCCACTTGATTAATTTCACTTCAGAGTTGCTGACGTGTACCTTGGCTAACACGGGATCTCAGAATTTCTGAAATCCTGAAAGGAGCAGGGGGCAGAGTAGGGATTCACATGTTGTTAGTGTTTTTCAAGTTAAAGATAGTATTCTCATATGCAAATACTGTTTTTCTTTTCAGAAAAGTTATAAATGGGTCTTTGTATTACAAAGCTGTATACAAAAGACAGATCTACCATTTTTCTAGGGAAAACTTGAAGTCACTCTAAATCTAAATGCAGATCATGAATTATCTGAGTTTGGAAATGTATGCTACTGTGTTTGAGCTAGTGTTGGTCTGTGGGTGTTTTTTTTTGCAGGTGAGGCAAAACATGTGGAACTAGGGCAGAAGAAATGCTCCCCTGATTGGGGCAGACTACAGCTGGACTGATACTTGTTCCTGGGAGCAGGTTTTAGTGGCATTTGGACAATTCCAAGTTTTTGAGATGAGAGGAGAGAAGCTGGAAGTGATACTTAGGTGAGAGATTTTGGAAGATTTCTGGTTTAAGGTATTGTTCTTTAGGGGACAAGATGAAAAGTTACATAGAGCTGTGGAGGTGGCCCTTGTTCCTACATTTATACAGCCCTTAGGTCCTCTCTGGAGTTTCAGGGAGGGGTGGTATTTTTTAGAAACACTGAGAGCTGGTCGGTCTCTTAATCAAAAACCCTCAGCACCGAGAACTACAAAAGCAAGGTTCCTTCTTGGGGCTGGGAGCCATAGCCAGAGAGGAAGATATGGTAGAGAGTGTATAGTGAATGGAAGGGACGGGTTTTGTAGGTTTTAAAATGATCACTTCAGAGAATTAAATTTGGGACCTCTTTCTTTTTGGGAGGGATACCACAACACCACAAGAGATTTAGAGTTGTTCTAGGTAAAATTATAAGGGTGGCCTTATCAGTACTGCAAAGTGGTGAATAGTGTATATAGGGTTCATAGTCCAATTTTCTGGGTGTTAGAGAGTCAAAGTCAGGCTCTCATACATGCTAGGTAAAAGCTTTACCACTAAGCTATACCCTCAGCCAACCATTCCATTTAAATAACTTGACAACGAGCCCCTGGCAAATAAAGTCCTTCTCTTCTTGAGAAAGAAATTACCTGAGAAAGGTAATTTGGAAATATTTGAAACACCTACGTGAGCCAGGACTCACTTTTACTCTTTGTAAGTCAGCAAAGCAACTTCCAACATGGTTGACTTGAGGAGTCCCATCAGTTTCTCAGAGAAGGTTCATTGTAAACAAAGGTATTCTGAAACGAGGGAGGGATTTACACCTTGAGACAGAAAATTAATCTGAAAGAGGATATCTGTAGATTAAACCAAAATCTTGACAGCTAAAAAGGGGAAGCAGCACTGCCAAGCCTGATTTGCACCACCTGGTCCTCCAGGAAGCAGCCATCATGAAAGTGTCCAAAATAGCCTGCTTTAAGAAACAATTGCTGTGGGGGAGAGATTCCTGGAGACTGAATATACTGGTCTGCTGTCCTCATCACCTCCCCTCCAAACAATGGGGAATGCTACATCTCTGCAGAATCCTCCCCAGTGCTCACGCTGAGCAAAGGAAGCCTGCTTGTGCTCCCCCTAGGCTTTGGGCAAACAGGATAAACAAGTCAACGATGCAACCATGGCACCCACCAGGCACCAGGCACTGAGTTCACTCAGTGGACCCAGCTGATTCGCCAACAAGCTTGGGTATAAAGAGTCTCTAAGTGAAGCTTGGGGATTGCATCAGATTCTGCCTGCTGGCTGGAAGGGGTTAGTTTTTGAGACTGGCTCAGGATTTGAGTGCAAGGGAAAAGAGGAGAAACTGGTGAGGCTGCCTGCAGTCAGATCTCCACTAAGACAAGAAGGGAACTGTGCGGATGCTCAAGCTTTAAGGCATAGCAGCCATGTGGGAACTGCATGTGCATTCTCTTGTTAGAATGTTTGATCTGGATCCTCACTGGATGTTTTTTGTTAGTCACGTTTCTTTCCTCTTTCTCTGATTTAGTTGTTGTCCCTCCCCCTATTCCTTTTCAATTCTAGCTTCTGTATCAATATTATTTTCTTTTTTTACTTGTTTCTTCCATTTTTAAATTTTATCTTTTCAACTTTTTCCCTTATTCTGCTTTCTCTCAATAATTGTCATCTTCTCTTCTATTAACATTTTGTCGTCTTTGATTCTTTTTGCTTTTCTCTATCTTACCTGGCCCCTTGTCTTCCCTTACCTCTCCTCTACCTTACAGGTACACAGATATATCAACAGGTCTTGCCAACCTTGCAGCTTTCCTCAAACCCAAGTTACACATCCCTCATTCCACCCCGGCCCTCACCAATATCTGCTTAAAATTCTCAACAAAAACCCTTAACTCCAACTATAACAGACCTCTAACAGGATCTGACCCCCATCTATTTTTTTAACCAAATATTATTTCTCCTATCTACTTCATCTCCTACTGACTTACACTCTTCTTCCACTCATCCCACTATCTCTTCCCTTTCCTTCTCCTTCCACATGCAGACTAACTACTAAACCACTGTAATACAGGCCGTACTGATAAAGGGTGAATGTGTAAACACAAGGTCTAATGTGTAGAAGTGATACATGATCCTGTCTATTGATGCTGTTATAACTAGTAGTGATTCTCTCCTCACAACACAGATAGTCCAAACCATATAAATAGCTGCAGGAGTGAACACTATTACTGGGAATATGAAGCTGCGAACCTATCAGTGGAGGGAAGAATCTAACTAAAAAGATCTTCACATCAATAACAGCCCATCCTCATTCTACTTGACCTTAACCTTCAACACCAACACCCCAATATGAATATATACATAAACTATATATTAAATATGAATATATCATATATATTATATATAATATACTTTTTTTTAGGAACACTGGGAAACAAGGCACCAAAAGCACCCCAAGGCCTCCCAATTTGCCCAAGGCAGATCCAGGGGGCACCAATGGAAAGAAAAGCAAACACCAGGTAGCAGAGATTTACAAATTGAATAAAGAAGAGGTAAAGAAACTCGAGGAGTTCAAAGAGGACATGACCCAAAAGTTTATGGAATTATACAAAGTCAGTAGTGTGGGTGTGGGAGAAACACATGTTTTGAACCATTGAAAGAGCTGACCAAAATGGTTCAAAACATGAATGAGAAATTTACCCAAGATATAGACTCCACAAAATGGTATCATACAGAAATACTGGATATAAAAAATTGTATAGTGGGCCCGGGATTTAGCTCAGTAGTTTCACTGCCTGCTGTGCAAGTGCAAGGACCCAAGTTCGATCCCCGGTATCAAAAAAAACACAACTGTATAGAATTCACAAATTGCATGAATAACCACTATGAAGACAAGGTTTCTGAAATCAAAGATAAAATGGTAAATTGCTATGATTACTCAGAGACGTCTTAAAAATGATGAGAATAAAAACAATGTAACAGCTACAAGGTGGCACTAAGAAGACCAACCTAAGGCTACTTGGAATTAGAAACAAGGAAACAGCACACGTGGAATAAAATATTTGTTTACTGAAGTCATAATAGAAAACTTTTCATGTATGAAGAAATAGTTCAACATTACAGGTAAATAAGGCTTACAGAACACAAATCAACTATGATGAAAAAAGAAGCATTTTAGCTAAAATTCCAAAAGTCCAACAAAAAACCAGAATCTTCAGATCTGTCAAAAAAACAAAAAACAAAAAATAAATCCAGAAAATCACATGTAAAGGTAAACCCATTAGAATTATAGCTGACTTTAAAGGCTAGGAGAGGCTGGAGTGAAGTGTTTCAAACCCTAAAAGCAAATAGCTTCCCATCCAGATTAAAATATCCTTCAGAATTTTCTTTCAAAGTAGATTGAGAAATAAGTACATTCCATGAAAAAGAACAGCTTAAGAAATATATGAATACCAAACCAGCACTCCAGAAAATACTTGAGAATATCCTAGACAGACACAAGGAAGCCAACAAAGCCAAAAATTCAGATGGAATGAATACATCAGAGAATACAAATATATAAACAAACAAAAAAGAAGAGAAACAAAGAAATCACCAACAGAGAAAGAATGCAATGTCAGGAATCAGTCAACACCTTCCGGTAATAACTCTCATGTTAATGGCCTCAACTCTCCAGTTAAAATACAGATTGGCAGAGTAGATAAAAAACAGAATCCAATAGTCTACTGCATTCAAGCAAGTCCTCTAATCCAAACATGATATTCATAGACTAAAACTCAAAGGGTGGAAAACAGTATTTAATGCACAAGGACCTCCAAAATAAGCAGAGGCAGCAATCCCACTCTCAAGCAAAGTAAACTTCAATCTAAAACTGATCAGAAGAATCAAAGGTGATCATAAGATATTAGAAAAGGAACAATCCAATACAAAGAGCTAATACTTGTAAATATATATGCACCAAATACTGGAGCACCCACCATCATAAAGCAAATATTGCTGGATCTAAAAGATTAAATAAGCACAAACACAGTCATAATGAATGACCTCAATATCCCACTTTCACAAAATAACAGGTCAACTAAACAAAAAACCAAAGATATATTAGGGTCAAACTGCATCTTTGAACTAATGGACTTAATAGATATCTAAAGAGTATTCTACCCTACTAGAACAGAATACACATCCCTCTCAGAAGTACACAGAACTTTCTCCAAAATGGACCATATACTAGTTTTCAAAGCATGCTTAAATAAATACAAAAGAATTGAAATTACCCCATGTTTACTATCAGACCATTGTGACTTGAAAGTAGAAATCAATCACAGAAGAAACCACAGAAAATTTATGAATATCAGGAAACTTAATAACACACTCTAGAACACTCAATGAATCCCAGCAGAAATCAAGGAAGAAATTAAACAATTTCTGGAATCAAATGACAACACCAGTACAACACACTACAACCTATGAGATATGATATAAGCAGTCATAAGGAAGTTTATCGTAATCAATTCTCACTTTAGAAAAACAGAGTGAACTCAAATAACTTGATGAGCCCCGATACTAAAAAAAAAAACCCAAACTAAACCCAATTTAAGGAGGGAAATAAAAAAGATTAGAGCAGAAATTAATGAAATTGAGACTATAAAAACAATAAAAGAATCAATGAATAGAAGAGCTGGTTCTTTGAAAGAATAAAATAAATAAACCCTTAGCCACACTCACCAAGCAAAGAGAGAATAAACTTTCCTCAATGCAGTTAGAGATGAAAATGGTAAAATTATAATGGACACTGTCAAAATTCAGAAGATAGTAACTAGTATGAAAAATTATATTCCAACAAATTGGAAAATCTTGAAGAAATAAAAAGATTCCTAGAGTCATATAAATTACCAAAACTAAACCAAGAAGTCATAAAATTCTAAACAATCCAATAAAAAGCACTGAAATTGAAGCAGTAATAAAAAACCTACCCAGGACTTGATAGGTTCACTGCTGAATTTTACAAGACCTTTAATGATGTTATAATACCAATACTCCTCAAACTGTTCAATGAAACTGAAAGTGAAGGAGTGCTTCCAAACTCATTTCTGGAAGTCAGCATCACTCTGATCCCCAAACCATACAAGGACCTGGCTAACAAAGAAAACTACATGCCAATCTCTTAATGAATACACATGCAAAAATTCTTAATGAGATATTATCAAATAGAATGCAATAAATTATCAAAAGAATCATACATCATAACATCATAACCAAGTGTCTTTAATTCCAGGGTTGTGAGAATGATTCAACATATGCAAATCAATAAATGTAATATACCACATAAACAGAAGCACAGATAAATACCACATAATCATATCAATAGATGCAGACAAAGCATTTGACAAAATCCAACACCCATTCATGATAAAAAAGCCTGAAGAAAATAGGTAGAGAAGGACCTTACCTGTATCTGAAATGAAATGAAAGCCATTTATGACAAATCAACAAGCAACATCACATTAAATGAGGAAAAATCTAAACCTATCCCTCTAAATTAGGAACAAGATAACCACTTCTATCACCACTTCTGTTCAACATAGTACTCAAAACGTTAGCCACAGTACTCAGGAAAGAGAAAGAAATAAAAGAGATACATATAGGAAGGCAAGAAGTCAAATTATCATTATTTCTAGATGACTTTATCCTCCATAAAGAAGAACCAAAAATTCCACCAAAATACTCCTAGAATAAATGAATTAAGCAATATAGTAAGTTACAAACTCAACACTCAAAATTAATAGTGTTCCTATACACCATTAATGAATTCATTTAGAAAGAAGAAAGATAAAACCATTCAAAATAGCATCAAGAAAAATTAAATATCTAGGAATTAACCCAACTGAAGAGGTGAAAGAACTTTACAATGAAAACTATAGTATTTTGGAAAAGGAGATTGAGGAAGACATCAGAAAATGAAATGATGTCCCCTGTTAATGTATTGGGAAAACTGGTATTGTCAAAATAGCCACATTTCCAAAACTGATATATAGATTTACCAAATATTACCACAATCAAAATATCTATAGAATTTCTTTCAGAAAAAAAGAAAACAATTCTAAAGTTCATATAGAATCAGAACCAATCCTGAACAGCAAAAGCTATCCTAGGCAATAAGAGCCAAGCAGGAGGCATCACAATACTTGACTTCAACTTATATTACAAAGCTACAGTGATAAAAACAGCATGGTATCAGTACAAACAGACATATGGTTCAATAGAACAGACCAGAAGATGCAGAAACAACCTCAGATACATTTAGTTAATTTTATCTTTTGTAAAGGGTCCAAGAACATATGTTGGAGGAAAAATCACTTCATTAGCAAATGATGCTGGGAAAACTAGCTATCCATATGCAGAAGATTGAAGCTGGACCCATATCCCTCACCATGTACTATGCTAAAATCAACATAGATCAAAGGTCTAAATATTAAAACACAAACAATCTACTGGAAGATAAAATAGGTAAAATTCTTGAAGGCACAGGTATAGGCAAAGGCTTTCTGAACAGAATGCCAATTGCACAACAAATAAGAGCAAGAATAAACAAGTATGATTATATCAAATTTAAAAGTTTCTGCACAGCAAAAGAAACAATCAAAGGAGTAAAGAGACAGCCTCCAGAATGGGCAAAAAACTTTGCCAGCTACTCCTCAGACAGAGGACTTAAATCTAGAATATATAAAGAACTTGTAAAAACTTGCCCCCTGCCAAGTAAAAGACCCAGCCAAAAAATGGGCTACTGAAATGAACAGACACTTCTCAGAAGAAGTACAAATGGCCAATAAACGTTAAAAAATGTTCAACATTTCTGGCCATTAGAGAAACACTATTAAAACAACACTAATATTTCATCTTGTGTTAGAAAGAATGACAATCATCAAGACATGAAATAATAACAAATGGCATGGATGTGGGGGAAAAGGAAATTATTATTGGGGGAAATATAAACTAGTACAACCATTATGGAAATAAGTATACAGATTTCTCAAAAAACTTGAAGTAGAAATTCTATTTGACCCAGTTATTCCTTCTCCCCATCTTTCTCCCTCCTCCTACTCCTTCTCCTTCTTCTCCTTCTCATAGTGTTAAATATCATAGGTATATTGTTAAATATCATATCACGGTGATATATGCGTACCACTGTTCATAGCAGCACAATTCATAATAGTTAATATTGTAATCAGTTTATATGCCCACCAGCAGATGAATGGATAGAGAAAATGGGATATGTACATATAATGGAATGTTACTCAGCTATAGAGAAAGATAAATTTTAGGCATTTGTAGGAAAATGGATCCACCTTGAAAACATAATGTTAAGTGAAATAAATCAGACACATAAGCTTAAATATCACATGGTTTCTTTTATTTGAGTTATCCATAGTACAAAT
Source organism: Heterocephalus glaber (assembly GCF_000247695.1). Next base: position 6,046,973 of record NW_004624845.1, on the reverse strand, counting down.
TAACAGCAAAATAAAAGAGTGATGAAAGGAAACAGGGAGACAGATCTTTTGCAAGTGGGAAGGGGACAAGGAGATGGAGGGTTGGGAGAGGAAAAGGTGTAAAAGAGATTTAAGGTGTGTCAGGTACCTGCACCAGCTAGCTATGTTAAATGCAATCATGTTGCAAACATGACCAAAAATAATAATAATCATAGCAAAAAGAGGGAATGAGAATCTACAGACAAAGAGAGGAGGGTGGGAAGGGAAAAGGGATTAAACAAATCAAGATATGTTAAGTACATGTACTCACTCCTGAAGATAAATGTGAATGTCATGTACTGCAAACATGTACTAATAAAATATAATAATAAAAAATCAACAATGCAATTTAAGCCCTAATTTGAAGATTAATGATTTTCTGTTGTACCTTTACCTCAATAGCAGTAGAATTTCACTTCTGGCCATACATATTCCTAAGCACACACCTTGCAACCCATTTAGTTAAATACTAAAAGTCCATCCAGATGGAACTTTGGAATCAGTAAGTCAGCTGGGGCAATCTTTTTTAGACTCCAAGGAATGAATAAACTCATACTGCTTGGAGAAACAGGAAGCAATCTTTCTAGAAATATTACTTTTATGTGCTGTTTTCTACATTTTTCATAACAAAGGTTTGAAACAAATAATAACAAATTTTTTCTATCTTTTGCTCTGCAGGAAGAATGCCCGAGGAAGCTACTGCACTAGTTAATGGGATTGCCTGCTGGATGCCCTAAATTTTCCCCAATGAATACCTCAAGAAGGTGGTTCAATTATTGGATTTCTTTCTACAACAAATCCCAAAGACACAATACATAAAGGAGAAATTAGAGTGAAAAGATCACTCACAATACGCATATAGAATGTAGCCTAAGGTGATGATTTGTTTTAAAAAATCTTTTGGCATCTTAACTACTTTTGTACTAGAGTTCTGGTGGGGAGCAAGGGAGGCCAGAGACAAATCTCTGCAATAGAACTCGGGTTCTATCTCAGGTTGCCGGGCAATGGGTTTAGGCAATAACAGGACACTAGATGGCGCTCATAATCTTAAAACAAAGTGAAAGGTCAGTTCCCTGTTCTGTGTAGGCAAGAATGTGTAGGAAATGGTAAGTTATGGGAACTGTAAAAATACTTAAGCACTTCCCACTACTGTGTCCTGCGAGGTACTCCTTATATAAGATTTAGGCAGTCAAATACGTTTAGGAAAACAGTATACATTCTCTGCCTCCCAGAGATACTCAATGCACACTGATAAAAAGATGAGTTCAGGAAATTCTTCTATGAAGAAATTTGGTACCAAGGAATCCCTTACAGTAACAACATACTACAACCCTGCTGTTTCAGGGTTCTGAGAAACATATTTTGGGAAATGTTGATCAAGTCCAAGACCTGTCCCAAAGTAGGACCAGCCCAAACTACCCAAGAGTTCTTTATATATGGTTATCTCATATATATATTTTTAAAAACATCAGATACATTCTTAAGGCAAAATTGTTAATAATAATAGCAACATTGAATGAATATATTACATGCTTTATCTTAAGTGCTATCTTATTTTCAATGTGTATAATGTGTCTGCATATGTTGGTGTGTGTGTATGATACCTGACACACATAGTAATACATTGATAAATAACTTAGGAAGAGTCTATAGTTGTCATAGGAAGATAACTCTGGAATGGGCATTCTGCCCTGATTAGTAAGGTAGTTGTCTATTACACTAGTCTTTTATCTGTGAAGAGCAATTGAGGGCAGAGACCTATCCCCTCAGCTCTCACCCTGGGGATTTTATTTCCTTGTCTGCCCTTACTACATTTATGTTAGCGTGACTTATCTGCAAATTAACCTTGCATGGCTTGGTAACATGTAATTAATTTTGATTGATATTTAGCGGTTTTGCTTTGTGTTTTCTGAGAATGTACAGCTTGTCCCTAATATCCAGCACAAGCTACCAATGCAAAATATTTTATCTTTCTCTGCCATTATTAATAATTAGATTCTGCCATTTTTCTTTCCATCTTGTAAAGTTTGAGCTTCTCAAGCCTATTTACTTTTTCTCTACTTGTTGGCTAATGTCTAGCTTTGAAACTAGCCACTTTCTAGATAGCAAGCTAAAATAGAAAAATGTACCCTTTTCCCTTCAGAGGAAAAAGCAGGTAAGATTTTCACCATTGAACGTCCTTGCAACTGTTGCACATAAAAAAGGGATATGCTATTTGAGCTCCAGAGATTGTTGTTAAGCCTTGTGAAATGTAATCTCTAAGAAGACTGTAATTCTGGTTGGTTGCTTTGCTGTATAGGTTCCAGTAATAACATTGAAATGGATTCATCTACTTTTGAAGACAAAAATAACTTGTGAGTTTTCTTAGTTGAGACATAGAATATTATTATCTTATCCTTTTTGTCTTACATGTATGAAAGTCAAAACAGAGCCTAACTTGCTGAATTTCTTACTCAAAGAAAGGTAGAGAGGCTAATTTCATCTCTGTACCTCAGTTTCTTCCTCCTTCCACTGAGCATAAGGCATAGTGCTGTTGTGAGATTAAATTAGTTATAGATAACGACTGACTTCACAGTGCCATGCAAGTATTAGTTCTTTACACTTCTATACGGCAGTGTGCACCAAAGTGTTTAATAGTGACTGCTGACAGAACTGTAGAGAAGAAAAAACTGACTTGGGTGCAGGAGATCTGTTTTTGAGTCCCACTTCACAGTCAGTAGTTGTGAAGCTTTAGATAAGGCATTTGGCCTTTCCAAATCTCCTTTTCCTAATCTGGAAAATGGAACTGATGACAAACTAACCCGATGCTTAGATTTCTTAGAGAATAACTAGCGTTAATGCATGTGAAGGTGCTTTTCGTCTGAGAATGTGCTATGACAATGTGAATTCTGACTGGGATCAAGTGACAAGAGTGGTCCCCAGTGTACAGATTTTAAGCTGGGATGACTAACATATGTTAGTATGACTTAGGTTGACTTTTAGGTCTATCTCTCAGGCTATGGTCACTGCTTAAGGTATCATCACATTTATTCCATAATTTTTCACTCAATAAACATTTCTTGAAGCCAGGTATGATGGCACATGCTTATAATCTAGGCTTCTTGGAGGCTGAGGCAGGAGGATTGCAAGTTTGAGCCCAGCCCAAGCAACTTAGCAACTAAGTGAGATCCTGTCTCAAAATAAAAAAGGCTAGATCTATAGCTCAGTGTAAAAGTTCTGGGGTTTGATCACCAGGGCTGACATATATATGAAAAAAATCGTATGTTCCAGGCACTGTGCTAAATTTTGAGGATACAAAATCATATATAACAGAGAACTTTCTTTTAGGAAGTTTATCGCTTAGTAGAAAAAGACAGACATGTAAACCTAGATGGACAATAAAGTTTAAAAGCTGCCAGTTATATTTTATATGTCATTTAAATATCAAAGAAGTAGTTCAGCTCCTGGATGGCAGTTCCTGGCATGGGACCTTTTCTTATTTCTCCCATATCCAGAATCCAGAGATCTGCAAGCTGCCGAGTGTGCAGAGACCTCACATGTGGAACATCCACAGGAACACAGATTCTGAAGCCACACATGCAGACTGCTAGACACTGTCTCTGCTCAGGTCAATTAGCATGCACTAGCTAGGTAAATGGTGTGTGTGTGTGTGTGTGTGTGTGTGTGTGTGTTTGTGTGAAAGAGAGAGAGATGGACAGAGTTGAGGCAGACAGAGAGAGGGATGGAAGGAGAGAGAGATGTTCATTTGTTTAAGGATTAGAATAACGGCTAACAATTCTAAAGATACTTAGAAAATTATATTTATAAATCATAACTATAAAGTAAAAACAATGTTTCCTAAGTCTACAATAAAAATCATAAACTATTTGCTTCATCGAGTTATGAACCATCATTTCAGCCTTACAAACCGGGCTCCTTATGTAATTCCCTATTATTTGCATGATTACCAAAATTCTAAATATGGGTATGAAAACTCAAAATGGATTTTACTATGTATTATACCAAGAAGGTAGCATGACTGAGTAGAAAGAAATAGTCAACAAATATTTGAATAAATAAAAGAAAATATGGAAAGAAAAATATAAGGAAAAAGAGAAGGTGAAAGGGAAGAGGGGAGGGAAAGTCATGGGTGATGGGCCATTAACATTGAACATTTAAATCTCAGCTTTGATTTTATTTCCAAACTTATTGTACATATTAACTAGTCAAGTAAACTTTGACAAATTAATTAATCTCTTAGAACTTTATTCTCTTAATCTGAACGTGGGACAATATATTTTAGGGTGATTGTGAGAGTTAAAAATTACTTTTATAGTTATGCAAAATGAATAAATAATGGAGGTCTACTGTGTAATGCAGTGTCTATAGTTAATAACAGTGTACTGCATAGTTATAATTTTGTTAAAATATTAGATGTTATGTAAATATTCTTAACACACACAATAACAAATTAAGAGGGTCAGGAGAAACGTTTAGAAATGATGAATATGAACATGACATAGATCATAGTAATGACGTTGTACATATTAAATATGTACAGTTCTTTGTATATCAATCCTATGTCAGAAAAATGGACTTAATAAATGCTTAATAAATTGTTGCTGGTAATTTTTGCACTTAGACAAATGTTGCAGCTGCTACCACTTATCATCATTATCACAATGCAAACTATGTATAGGATTATTTTATGGATTTTCTTATATAGTTATATGAAACTTTACACATTGTTAAGGTGTTATCTTTAAGAGTATGATCACAACTATAGGGAAAAATTTTATATTTTTATAAAATAAGTAATATACCATTTTTAAAGGCATGCTCCTCAATGTTCTGAATGCAAATATGTCTCAGAAAATCAAAAAGAAAACATTAGCACTTTCATTTTTAACTGAAGGAAGTAAAAGTAAGAAGCATCAAGCACTGCAGTACTGTTTAAATGAGAATGAACCTGAAGCCATAATGTGTTCAACTGCAAATGCAGATTTGAGGGTCAGGATTAAAATAGTGAGTAATCAAGTCTTGAGCAACCAGTTCACTGAGTTTTTGTACAGACCAGACAATCATGGAGGGAGTGAAGACTAAGGAGAAATACTTACCGACAGGATCTGGTCTCCTCTCTGGAGCTCCCCACTCAGGTCTGCTGGTCCACCAGCTAGAATGAAGGATACAAAAATACCTTCTCCGTCTTCTCCACCTACAATGTTGAAGCCCAGGCCTGTGGAGCCTTTGTGCAGGACCACTTTGCGGGGCTCCCTGTAGGAACAAGGGGAGAACAGAGCTCACTGGATGGTCCACTCAAGATTTCCATTTCTTTTACTCTCATTGTATGATACTCGCCATTTGCTACTAGGATGATGGTTTACCAAAGAAAGATACTATATTTGCACAACAAAAAAGAGGCTAATAAGGCTGATGTCTCAGTTCCTTACAGTCATAACTATCAAAGTACCATGTGAAATCACTCCTTAATCCTAAAACATTTTCTTAAACTGAACTTCTTCCCACTTTTCTTGTTTAAAATATGTTTTTGCATTAAGCTCCCCAAATAGGATGAATATATCCTAAAGGAAGGAGAGATTTTTGCAGACAAGAGATTATCTTGAACAGACTGGACCATGAAAGGTCTTAGATGCCAGGCTGTAGGTTTGTTGTGTGGTTGTTTATTAAAATTTATTCTGTACTCAGTACTCATTGGAAAATTCTGAGGCATTAAGAATATTTATGTATATTTTAGGAAGATTAACAAATGGTTATATGTAGGATTGATGAAGAGGAAAGTTTAGATATGGTGAGAGGCAGGAAAACTATTTTCAGTGTTGCTCAAGTAATAAAGTGTGAAGAAGTGACAGTCCGATCCAGGGTGACAGCAGTGAGAAGGAAACGAGAGAACAAAATGTGAGAAGAAATTTGAAGGGGGAAGCAGAGGTACAGAGAGTGGCTCAGGCAGCAGAGAAAGAAGAGAGAACAAGCTCTAAGGCACTGTAAAAGGAGGAGGAATGGAATGTAAGCTTATAGGCAGAAGTGTGATTTGGACATACTGAGTTCTAGGCAATGGTGGGTTATCCATATGGGGAAGTCTGGAAGGAATTGGGGGCAAGAGATAAGAAACTCGGTCTTCAGAAATAACTGCAAATGCAGATTAGAGGGTCATGATTAAAATAGTGAGCAATCAAATCTTGAGCCACTGGTTCACTGAGTTTTTTGTACAGTCAAAACAATTTTGGAGTTATAGAGTCATAAAGGGTCTAAAAGGTACTTGCTTCAATTTTAATCAGTAATTTAAAAAACATCTTCTTAAGGCTGTAAATTTGGCCAGTGTGGCTTTTGTATTACCCACCCTTCTCTCCCAAACATCTCAGTTCCAGTTGCTGAAATTCCTCTCTTTATTTTCCTGCTCTCAGTGATTTAAGAATGATAAAGAGCCATCTAATATATTTTTATACTAATGATGCAGAGTTTATTTTCTACTACATTTACATGTGTAAATGATGCATTATATCTATGTCCAGCCTTACAATAAGGAAGAATGTAAAAATCACATTAGACCTTGTACTGTAAGTGATAGTCAGAGGTAAATTGACATAGAGTTAATTTATTTTATTCTACCAATACTTTACTAGCAGCCACTCTACCAGGAACTATTCCAGTTGCTCAGAATATTTGGAAACTAAGCAAATATCCCTACTTTTGTGGGCTTATATACTAATGAAGGTAGACCATTACAAAGCAATAGATGTAGTGAATAAGTTTTATTATGTTAGAAGGCTATATTTTGGAAAAAATAGAAATCAGAGTAGTTGTGACAATCTTAATTATCAGTTTGCCTGGACTAAGACACACCTAGCAGATTAGTAAAGCACATTTCTAGGTGTCTCTGTGCGAAATTTTCAGAGATGATTGGCATGCACGCCAGTAAACTGAGGGAGGAAGATCCACCCTGACTGTGGGCAGCACCATCCAATAAGCTTACAGCCTGGATGGAATGGAAAAGAAAGATTCTGGCCTGTGTTGAAAAATCTCTATTTTTCTTGAGCAAGTGGGTCTTTTTACCACTGCCATTGCCTGTGGACAGCAGATTCCAGCTTCTTCAGTCTTTTAGTGTGGATTTACACCAGTGACTCTCCAGGGAGCTTCTAGGCTTTCAGTCTTGGATGGTGCTACAACCTTGATTCCTCTTATTTTATGACTTCCAACTTCTTGCATTGAGAAGCTACTAGGTTTTTGGCTTTCTAGCATGTGGATAACCATTTTGAAGTATTCTGCCTCGGACATCGTAAACCTAATAAGAAAAGCACTCTTTGCACAATTCTTTTCCTCCAGAGAACCCTAAGACAGTAGTATAAAAGAGACAGCTTGTAGCAGAGATAGGTCCTGAGAGGATTTATCGAGAAGATAATATTTGAGAAAAGAGCAAAGAGGGAAGGAAATTCATTGGATAAAATTTGAAGGCAGAGCATTTCCCTCAGAAGGTACAATCAATGGAGAAGACCACCTCAACGGTGTGGCCCCGCAGCCTGAATGCTCCTAGGATTAATTTTCTCCTGGCCATCACAGCAGCTCTGTGACAGATATACTCAACAAAAGCAGAACCACAAATTTTGGTCTGATGAGTTACCCCAGGATAAAAAATGACATCTGTAACTCCTTCTGCAACTTTCTTCATTTCATCCCAAATTTCTTCTTTTCCTTTGGAGTAGCTCCAATAAATAAGCTGCAATTATCCAAAGTCACACACACACACACACACACACACACACACACAAACACACACACACCAATAAATCTCACTGGTCAAATGTCATACTTTCAATATTCTGATGGCCAACTGGGCTTCTTCTTTCATAGTGTACATCACAAAAGCATAGCCTCTATTTTCACTGCTAAATTCCATCATAGGTTGAAATTCATACATCTTCCCAGCTCTTTTGAGTACAGGAACTAACTCATCTTCATACATACCATGAGCTATTTTTCCTACAAAAACTTCACAGCCTATAGGCGGAGGGGGATCTTCCCAACCTGAAGGACCATCAAATTTTTTATGTCCATTTTCCCAAAGCAAGTTGTAACTAGTCTTTTCCATCAAAGCTGGCAATGCTTTCATTCTGAGTACCAGTTCAAATTTCACTGCATCCATTTGTCCCATCCAGTTTTTCTTCATTCATGGCTGTAGTTTGGGTCTTCAAAGGCTGAGCTTTTTTTTTTTTGGTACACGGGATTGAACTCAGGACCCTGTGCTTGCTAGGCAGGCACATTCAAAGGGTGATCTTAAATCCATGAGACAAAGGTCCACAAACCACCACCATTTTGGGGGCAGTGAGTTGGAGCAGGAGGTCACTGCAGAAAGGAGTGGCTCGTTCTTGTCCTCGCACCTCTGCTCAGCTCCCAGCAGGCATTGTGCTGGGTGGCCTGGACCCAGAGTGGCCAAAGTTTTTAAGTGAGTTTAGGAAATAGCAAAGGCAGGATTAGGACACTGATTTTATGCCTCCAAATTTAAAAATGTAGAATAGGATATATTTTTTGCAAACCAGCAGGCTGAAGGCTGAATTTGACCCACAAAATTTTTACAAATATTTGAATCAGTTACTTACGTTTAAAATTAGGAAAATTTGCATAAAACATAAATTTGTGGTTTTACATAAAACATCATTCTATCAACACTGGCTCTCAATCTTGTTCTTTTGAAAGGTCATCATTCTCTAGTTTGATGTAGACCTCCTTTCTCATGTTTCTCAGACAAAAAAGAAATAAATAAAAATGAAAAGCAAAGCAAAGCTGTCATTTGTGTCACACTTTATTTTTGCAAAGTTAAGAGGAAAGAAAAATGTTTCTATCAAAATTTTATGAGAATCTTTTACTTTCATAAAAAAGAGAAAACATGATTCTTATGCAATTAAAGATTATCATTACATATTTAATCTTCACCGTGATTCTAAGCAGAATGAATATAGCTTAAAAGGTCACTATAAAACATGGGTTCCCATTACTTCTCAATGTTACTCCTCTGGAGAGAATTTTGTTAGTGACCTCTGTACTTTGACATATTATTTCCTGTTTGTAAGTACATAAAATGCATACTATTTATTTCAGTGACAATCAGTTTTATTTTATGTCAAACTACTTGAACAAATCCTTTAAACCCAAATATTTGGAATTTTTGCAATTGGTGAGATTTAAATGCCTTTTGAAAATAGAATTACATATCACAGTGAGCTATGATATTTATTTTAATGATGATGAGACATGACAAAGAAATAAGTCTATAAAATGATATGCAAATAAAATGCCCTACGTATTTTAAATGATATACTTTTTCTAATTTAAACTTTGCATACTAATAACTTATTACATTATACTGTATATTTTTAAATGTTTTCATGTGAATTTTTCCTATTTCAGAATCAAATCCCATGAAGTATGGGAAATCTTGTTTTATCTGTGTTGAGAGAAGTCAACTTGTCTATACATACTCTTCTAGTAAGCACTGGAACTAGTCTTATTACAAGCATTTTGATGGAGAAGGAACTTAAAGTTTTTAAAAACCTAAACTAAATTATATTTTACATAAGTGAGAGGAAGACCTGAATTGTACTAGGGATTACGATACACCATCTTACAGAATAGTGTTACTAGAATTATTGACACTTGAGGATTCACTTTTACCATTTCAATACTTATCATGGGTCCCATACTAGCCTCATCATAATCTATAATTCAGGATTTCACCTTTAGGAAAGTCCCCAACTCTGAAGTATCCTTGATTACAGTTTCAATCTTCTGAAAACGTTCTCCCAACTGACATGCAAGTCTGATTCTCTTACTTCTTTGTTTAATTGTCTTGAGCCACACTATGTGTCAGCCACATCAAACTCTCTGTGCTTTCCTGAGTTTGACATGTTGCTTCATATCTCTGCAACTTGGATCAGGTCCTTTTAACACTAAGTTCAAGTGTTACTTCTCTCACCCCCAGGTACAGGTGGTCACTTATTCTTTGGGCCACACTGCATCTCACACACATGAATCAACTACAGCATCTTCATGGTGTACAGTTATTGTTCACATGTCATTTGCAATAGAATATGTACTGGTGGAATCCACAGCAGCAGTGAGATGCCTGACAAGGAGCAGGAACTCAGGAAATAGTTATTAAATGAATGGGAAACTCTCACAGTGATTTCAACCTCTCCTTCTAATTACAATTATTTATGCAAATATTTTCCTCTTTGGTATATTTTAATCGTGGATGGCAAAATTTAAACTCCACAGAATTAGAACAGATAATACAAATGAGTAGAGGAGGCTGGAGCGATGTGGGAAACATTTTTCACCTAATGGGAGGTTACTACTGCTCAACTGTGACAATGACTGCAAGCAGGAATGCCAACCTATGTTGCCAGATTCTCCAATAAAGATAAGTAAATATATTTTTATGAAATTTTTCAAAAACTTAAGTTTAAAATTATTTTTAAAAATTAAAAACATGGTGCAGGCCCAACTGCACATTTCTCTTTGATGGATACATCTTTAGGTTCCAGTAGGAGACTGCATTATTCCACGTTTGATGGCATATTTGCTATTTGCTCAAGCACTCTCCCAGTGTTCAGTATGATGCTTGACTTATGGTAATTCTCTGAAACTTTAGGTTGATTTAATATTCCACATTCAGTTCCATATTTGTCCTTTCCTTTTTAAATTCTCCTCTTTTGGAATACCCTTTTATTTTATCTTATGTCTGTCTTAATCTTTCTCCTTGTATATGAGCACTGCTCAAGGCCTACTGTCTTCATGATGACTTATCTCGAACACTTAGCACCACTGCTCCCACTTCTGCATGTCTATCACCAAGGCCAAGGGCTCTGGGTCTGATGAACATAATACCCTGCTTTTCTTTTTTCACATTTCTATTAGTACATGTTTCACTATATAATGATTACATTTCTTGTGAATTTCTATGCCCTGTTTGGTGTGAGGATATTGTGGCCTCTGGTGAAATCGTAGTATCCTGGACGTATGGTGTCATGGTTTATATCTCTACCAGGCATCACCAATTTACCTGAAGGAGTGCTCAATAAACTCTTGATGATTATATAAATGAATAAAACACACAATTTTCTAATGAACTCAAATACTTTTCACACTGAAACAATTTTGGCTCCAATTTGCTGTCATTCTTCCTTCAGAATTCTGATGGCTTAGAGACCCAGTCCTCATCATTTTTGTACATCATTATATACTGACAGTGGAACAAAATCGAAACCCTCATTTCTCATTCATGATTGAGTTCAGGACTGTGAGCATCTGAATCCAATCTCTGTCACTCTCTGCAGTTTCTTCACTCTGGAGTGGTTTGAGGACTTCCCCTTGCATTCTCTCCATGTATCTGTCATGATACTACACTGGATTGGCTCACTTGATTCATTCTCCAGCTATAGTGATGAACTTGAGAGCAGAGATCATGTCACAGTAGGTGCTCAATATCTACTAATTTCAGTTTTCAAATCAGATTTTAAATATGGACTCAATAGAAGATAGGACTTGTTTACCCATAATATCAATATTTTTTTGTTTAAAAAGTTATTTGTCCACTTAAAATATGTGCTTTCTTGATCCATCCAGTCTTTCAGTAAACAGACACCTATGGAGTACCTAGTTTATATTATGCACCATGAATATAAAGGTTAAAGATCCAGGGTTAGAAGAAGCAACTTGCTAACACAGTTATAAAAGCTCAGGATCAGAGAGCTATGACAGAAACTTGTGAGCAATAAGCTAATGTAGCAATGTGGTATGCGCTTTTCCTTTTTATTCCAGATGGCTCAAGAGGCTCAGAATTCCCAAGGAAATATGACTACTTAAACCTGAAGGATTTCTTGTGTATAGGGAGGTAAAATATAAAAGTGTTTCCAGTCATCTTTCTAAAATGTGTATTGGTCATGTTACTCTGTTGCTCAAAAGCCTTCTAGGAAGCTGTATGCCCTTGAGATATTGTCTAAACTTCTAAGCATGACATTCAAATTTTTCTATCACTTGCCGTTCACTTTCCTCTCCAATGCCTAACTCCACCGTGTTCCCTGAAACCCATGTGTCAGCCCTACTGAGTTGTCACTCACAGCTCCACATATCAGGTTGCTATGTGCCTCACTGTATTATCCAGGCTCTTCTCTGGCTAGAATGATGCCTTTTCTTGCTGTAGTCATCGATGTAATGAACTTCTGCTTGACCTTCAAGACTGAGGCCGGGCGCCATCTCCTCTGTGTTACTGCCTTACCCTGGCCTCCAGATAAACTGACCACTTCTTTTTTGAAAACACACAGCCTTTTACTAACACCAGTATTGTTGCTTTCAGCGTGTAAAATTACTTTGTTTATTCATTTCTCTATACCATGAATCTGAGTGGTCCGGAAGGAGAAAGTTTCTTTATTTATTCATTCATTGTAATTTAGGAAAATTAGTATGGGCTGAGCATATAAGAGGCAGACACAACAAAATATGTTTCACAATTTAAGAAAAAAACAAGTGAGGCTTTGGGAGAAATAATACTAATTGTGGTTTCACCTCTTTAACGATCTGGTATGCTACCTGTAGGTCAAGTTCCTTGTTTGAAAAGTGTTGGGAGCAATGCTACATAATTTTAGGGAAAAATCATTTGGTTAGCCTAGTTCTCCTGCCTACAGCCCAGCTATGGAATTCTGAGACATAATTCCATTTTGGCCTCCGGTCACAACTGAGACCTCAATGATCCGGTGATGCTGTGATTCTCCAGGACAAGAAACATCCTGGGAGCTGAAAACATCCTGGGAGGAACAAACATCTACTCAGCTCTTCATTGTTCTTGGATTGTTACATTTTGTTAACGCAGGATGTACTGAACTCTGCAAGTCATTTGTTACATTTGTTTCTCCCGATGTACTGAATAAAAGATGCGGTAAACTGGGGTCTTTCATCTTTGCCGCCCAGAGCAGCACTGATCAGACCCAAAACTCAGCTTCTTCTCAGCCTCATTTTTCTGCCTTTCCTGTAATTCGCTGCCGTGTGCTGCCATGGCTCGCAGAAGATTAGGATTTACTGCAGAGGTTCTGGTAATGTCCCCTTCCCCTGTTCCCTACAGAAAAGTGCAGGGCTAACATTTGGTTTATGGGGGAAGGAGTAAAATTTCGATAAGAGAATTACCTAAAAGCATCTAGAAAATGAAAAAAAAAAGTTAAAGCAAAGCATAGTTTGAGATTCTATTTCCAGTCATTTGGCAGACTAGCTGTCCTGAAAACCTCTTTCATTGCAAAGCAGCTAAAAATCCTGAATAGAATACCTATAAAATGCTTTTAAATATTTGGTGAGGCTTGCAAGTAAGCAAAATTTTCAAAGGTCAAAAAAGAAGAAGAAATCTGAGTTCTGAGAAAAAAGCAAGTACAGAAATAATAGCAAACTGAAGAAAAAGGTCTAGTGCTCTAGTACCTAGATTTGATGGCTGCATGCAGAATAGGATTGTGTGGGCTCGAGGTAGGGTTACATCAGACACTCTTGGAAAAATTATGATTCTAAAGGTCTACATCCTAAACAACAAGGTAAAAAAATTATGGATTTCATCATGGGCCCTTAGAGGCAGAGGTGGATAAGGTAAACTCAGAGGAAGTGCAGCAGGAAGAACAGGTAGTTAGAGATGGGGGAGGCAAACAAAATCAGATATAGAGTCAACCCAAAGGAGAAATCCATAAGATTGAGTCCAGTATTAGGGGAAAGGGAAGCTGGGCTGCTTCTGGACTGCAGCACTCCTTACACCTGAGGTCTAGTGAACAGGCCATCTCAGATGTAGATGGGACATCCTGAGGAAAGGAGCCAGTACTGCAGTGGCATCTGGACCCCTAGGACAGGCTGCTAACATATTCTCCCTCCCCTCTGGGAAAGGGAGCCCAGTGAGTAAGATATTCTCAGATTGGGAAACCCAGAAAACTGAAAGCCAGAGAATCAACTGGAGAACAGAGCCTGAGCTAGTAATGGAGGGCCCCTGGATAGGTAAAGAACACTGCATGGTACTGAGTGGGGACCCAGAGCTGGCCACTGGGAAAGCCATGCTTCAGGGAGTTCAAGATTGTAATTGGTGACTCCCAGGGGAGAAACATAGTTAAAGCAGGCACTGTCTCTGGTGTTCAGGAGAGTGTCTGTGTGATATCCTGTCCCCTATCCCCTTCCAAAGGCTGCTAAGTAACATGAGCCTTTGGCACCACAAGGGCTGGAAAGTGATGTTTTGTGAAGTGTGGAGAGGGAAATGCAGGTGAACAGCTGCAGCCATGTGGGTTAGCCAGAGGCCATGACATGGTGCACTCAGCCACAACCCTATAGAAAGTGAGCACAGAGGCACAGGGATTATCACAGAGGTTAGGGGAGTAGAGACCAAGAAGGCCATTTTGGAAATCAGTGAGAGAATGGGTACCGGTCCAGCCGCACTGCACCCTCCCCTCCTTCAACTGAACTGCAAGTATCCAAACATAAAACAAAGGCAAAAATGTCTAGCTATATTCAGGCGTGAAACTGAAACTAAGCAGGGTGCTGTCTGCCAGGGCCAGGTGGGATCAGATGTTCATCTGGACCCAAAGCCCCTTCCCCTTACTGGCAGGTTAGAGAACAAATCGTAGGTGGGACCAGCTCAGTGAGTTGCAGGGGCAAGCTGTAGATGGATAACGGGGAAGAGAAAAGGCACCTTGTGGACTCAGTGATGCTCTGTGCAGTGCAGACACGCAGAAAGGAGCCAGACCCCCAGTCTGTTCAGATCCCCTTGCAAGTCAAAGCTTCTCCACTTGTGAATGTGGAGGGAAAAATTCAGACCGCAGTATAAATAGAACTGAAAGGATACTTTAGTTTTGTATTTTTATAGCTGTGTTCGTTCTTTCCTTCTTCCTTCCTTCCTTCCTTCCTTCCTTCCTTCCTTCCTTCCTTCTTTCCTTCCTTCCTTCCTCTCTCGCTCTTTCTCTCTCTTTTCCTTTTATCCTTTCATCTAGTACATATATGGGAGGTGTCTGTATATGTGAAATGGAGAAAAAGAATTAGTGCTTTAATCTACATAATATCTTTCATGGCTAAGTCAAGGTAACCCTCACCAAAATTGTGTAAAGAGGATTCGAACATAAGCTTACTACCAGCACACTAACAGGTTCCCATCTTCTCACAGCTTTTCTCAATGTCCAGTTACGTCTCTTTGCGTCCCTTATTCTGCTCCCCCAAATATTCTCTTGCACCTCCTCTCCACCAACCCTATACTCCAGTTATAAAAACAATACCAAGAAAATTCAGATTCCTTCTTTCTTTCATTTGGTGTTATCACTTTCTCTTCTTTTCTTCTTTCTAATGTACTCCCTTCTTTTTCCTTCCCTTATCCTCCACATCCCAGCCCACCTATCAGCAGTAATATATCCCAATGTTTATAGATCATTAAAAAACAGCTGGGAATGTATCTCAGTGGCACAGTGCCTGCCTGACAAGCATGAAGTCCAGAGTTCGATCCCCAGTACCAAAACAAACAACAGTGAAGTTGTTAAAACAAGTTTTAATCTACACAATTGATATATGTTTGGCTCTGTATCTGTACATGCTGATATAAATGGTAGTGGTTCTGTCCTTGCAATGCAGCAAAAAACCCAGATCCTATTATTAGGTCGAAGAGGTGTATAAATAACAAAACATAACCAAAGGCAAGATCACATCACTGAGAAATATGTTAAGTAAAAAGATCTCCATACTAGTGCCAGAGCTTTTTACTCTGATTGATTCTCAACCCCCAGTGTGTGTGCACACATACACAGGCACACACACACAGAAATGTGAGAAAATGGGCAATAAAATGTCTCTAAAAATTCTTATCTCCCCAAGAGCTGATTGACTGGGCCTGAAATTGAGGAAGTAAAAAACCAAATGACTGAAATGTTTGAATGGATAAAAGAAACAAACAAAAAACCCCAGATCAATAAGCAGTTCAGCGAGCTCAAAGTTGATGTAACTAGAAAGATAAAGGGCTTAACTGATAAAATTATCAGTAAGTTTAAAGAAGATACAAACAAAAAATTTGGAGAACTAACCAAGATGATACAAAATATGAATGGCAACTTTGTTAAAGAGTTAGTGACCATGAAAAGATAATAAATAAATCAAGGGTATAAAAAATACTTTGGCGTGTATAGAAAGCAAAAACTGATCAATATGAGGGAAAAGAGAGTGTCAAAACTAGAAGGTTAGGTTGATGCAAGAGACTATATACTCAGAGATACCTTAAAAACAATTAGAGGCCATAGAAACAGGATGATTAAGCAATGATTAAAAAAACTAACTTTATAATTATAAGCATTAAAGAAAGATCAGATGATAGCACAAAAGGTATAAAAATTAATGTACTGAAAACATAGCAGAAAACTTTCCAAGTCTAGGGAAAGAATTCAATTTCCAGGTAAACAAAATACATAGAACCCCAAGTAGTCATGACCAGAAAAGAATTTCTCTTTGCTGTATCATAAAATCGCAGCAGTCCAGCTCATGGACATCAGATAACTTATAAAGGCAAGCCCATCAGAGTAACAGCAGATTTCTCAACATAAATCTTAAAGGCCAGGAAAGCTTGGAGTAAAGTTTTTAAAACCCTAAAATAACCCAATTTTAACTCAAATTAATATATTCTGCAAAACTATCTTTCAAAAAAAATTTTTTTTGGTACTAAAGATTGAATTCAGTTCCTTGCACTGGCGAGGCAGGTGGCAGAACCACTGAGCTAATCCGTGGCCCTTTCAAAATTGATTAAGAACTTCCATGACAAAACTGACTAGGTCTTTTCATGACAAAGAGACTTTACAAAATTTATAACCACCAAAACCAGCACTGAAGAAAATGCCCAATGAAATCTTACACAGTGACAGTGAGGCATATAACACTAAAAAGCCCAAAGCAATGAATACATCAAGCAGTGTAATTAGTTAACAAAAAGGGAAAAATAAAGGATGCAGTAATCGAAAAATAATGCCATTAGGGAGGAATGGAGGGGTTGAAGGGAGGGCTGGGCAAGGGTGAAAAATAAGAACCAAGAGAGACTATGTAAAGGTGCAAATTTCCAATGATGAATGTCATTATATTGTATACCTAAAATGTACCAATGATTAGAATGAATAATTGATAATGCAAAATAGCAAGAAAAGGTCCAAAGGGGTAGGGGTAGTGGGAGGGGCAGGGAAAAGGAAAGAAGGGAAAGGAAAAATGATGAGAAATGGAAAAAATGGAAATAAAGTCTTTGTAAATAGGGAAGGGTGGAGGGGGTGAAGGGAGGGCTAGGAATGGGGAAAAAATAAGAACCAAGATGCATTATGTAAAGGTACAATTCCCAATGAAAAATGTAATTGTGTTGTATACCTACAATATACCGATAAAAGAATTTAATAAAAAAAAATAATGCCATGACTGGAGTGTACATATCTTTCAGCAATACCTCTTAATGTAAATAGTCTCAACTCCCCAACAAAAAACACAGATTGGCAGGTTTGATCAGAAAACAAAACTCACCTGTATGTTTCATATAAGAGACATACCTCATCCAGAAAGAAACACACATACCAGTGATGGCAAACCTTTTAGAGCTTTCAATGAAAACAAACAGCTGGCTGTGGTATGGATGGCATAGGTTCGCCACCTCTGACACAGACTGAACATCAAAGGATGGAAAATTATACTTCATGTGACAAGAGCCAAAAAGCAAGCAGGAATAGTTATTCTATTTTAACACAAAGTAGAGTTCAAGCCAAAACTGATCTGAAGAGAAAACAAGGTCACTACATACTGGTAAAGGGAATAATTAAACAGGAAGAGAGAACAATTATAACTATATATGCAACAAATGCTGGCACACCCAACTTCATAAAACAAATGCTACTGGGCATAAAAGATCCAATAAACATCAACAAAATAATAGTGGGGGATTTCAATACCCTGGTATCTCAAATAGGTCAACTAGACAAAAAATCATCAAAAGAATATTAGAGTAGAATCACACTTTCAAACAAATGGATTTAACACGTATCTGCAGAGTATTCCACAAAATACAGTGGGACCTCGTTCACAAATGTAATTTGTTCCACAATTCTGGGAAAGATGGCTATGGTAGTGTTTATCACCAGGTACAGAGTTCGCCAGTGCAAGCAAAATTTTGCTGAACACTTCTGTGTTTTGCTGAACACCAAATTGTTCACAAACAGAAGCATCTGTGAATCAAGGTGCCACTGTATATATTTTTCTTAGTAGCACATAGAACTTTCTCCAAAACAGACCATATGCTAAGCTGTGAAGCATACTTAAACAAATACAAAAGAATCAAAATAATTTCATGCATACTGTCAGATCATAACTCAATGAAACTTGAAATGAATGGCCAAAGAAATCACAGAAACTACACAAACCCAGGGAGATTATATTGTACCCTCTTGAATAATCAATAGGTGACAGAATAAATCAAGGAAGAATTTTAATTTCTAGAATCAAATGACAATAACAACACAACATATTAGAACCTATGGGACACAATGAAAGCAGTCTTGTGAGGGAAGTTTAAAGCTGTGAATGCCCACATTAGAAAACTAGAATGATCTCCAATAAAAGACTTCTTGATGTACTTCAAGTTCCTAGAAAAACAAGAGCAATCCAAATCCAAAACTTATGCAAGAAAAGAAACTATAATGATTAGAATAGAAATTAATTAAATTGAGCCTAAAAAACAACACAAATAACCAGTGAATCAAAGAGTGGCTTCTTTGATAGGATAAACGAAATAGATAAACCTTTAGCCAAGATTACCAAAAGGAAATAAAATATCCATATAAATGCAATTAGAAATGAAAAAAGGCAAAATTACAATGAACACTGTCAAAAATATGAAAACTTTTAAGTAATTACTTCAAAATCTGAACCAATTACCAAAACTGAACTAAAAAGATATAAAAACCCCAAACAGTTCAATAACAGTCAATGAAATGAAGGCAGTATTAAAAACCTTAGCAACTAAGAGAAGCCCAGGACACAATGGATTCACTGCTGAATTTCACCAGATTTCAGGGAAGAATTAACAGTACCTCTCCTGAAACTCTTTTCAAAATTGAAAAGGAAGGGACACTGTTAAACTCACCACTTGAAGCTAGTATTATCCTGATACCAAGAGCTTAGCAAAAAAGAAAACTACAGACCAATTTCCTTAATGAGTACAGATGCAAAAAAATCCCCAACAAGACTCCTGCAAACAGAATACATAAAATCATTAATGAGATCAGATATCACAACAAGGTTGCTTTTATCCCAGGGATGCAAGGATGGCTCCACACATATAAATCAATAAATGTAATATACCATACAAAGAGAAATAAGAATAAAATCACACGATCATTTCAATACATGTAGAAAAAGCCTTTGACAACATCCAAATTGGTTTAGAAGGACTGTAACTTCACTGATAAAGCCATTTATGACAAACCCATGGCCAACATCATATTAAATGGGGAAAAACTGAAAGCATTCACACTAAAATCAGGGACGAGACAAGGGCGTCCACTGTTCAGTGTGGTATTTAAAACTTTAGACAGACACAATCAGGCAACAGAAAGAAATAAAACAGGTTTGGATAAGAAAAGAAGTCACCCTATTCTTATTTTCAGATGACACGATCCTTTACTTAGAGAATCCAAAAAACACCCCAAGACTCTTAGATCTAATAAGCACATTCATTAAAGTGGCAGGACACCAAATGAACACACAAAAATCAATAATGTTCCCTTACAGCAGGAATGAATCTACTTAGAAAGAAATCAAGAAAACAATTCAAAGTAGCTTCAAAAAAATTAAATCCATAGAATTATTTTAACAAAGGAAGTGAAAGACTTCTTTAACAAAAATTCTATTGTTCCAAAAAAAGAGAGATTGAATAGGACCTGAAAAAGTGGAAAGAATAGATTGACTGTAATTCTCATCAAAATACCATCATCTTCTTTCCTAGAACTAGAAAAAACAATTCTAAAATTAATACAGAACCAGAAGACTCCCAGAATAGTCAAAGCAATCCTGGGAACAAGAGCAAGGCAGGGGCATTATAGTTCCAGGCTTTACATTATACTACAAAGATCCAGGGGTAAAAACAGAATGACACTGGCACAAAATCAGACATGTTAGCAAATGGAAGAGAATAGGGAATGCAGAAACAACTCCTAGCTCTTTAAGTTAACTGAAAATAAAAAGACCTTCCAAAATGAAAGACCTAATACAAACATGGGCATTTGAAATGAATAGATACTTCTCAGCACAAATGGCCAATAAATACATGAGAAAATGTTTAGTATCTTTGACCATCAGAGAAATGCAAATCAAAATGACACTGAGATTTGACCTTACTTAGAATGGCCACTATCAAGGATTCAAAAAACAAGATATGTTAGTGAGGTTGTAGGGAAAAAGGAACTCCACTATATTGTTGGTGGGAATTTAAACTAGTGCAACCACAATGGAAATCAGTATACAGATTCCTAAAAAAACTAAAGAATAGAATTTTCATTTGACCCAGCTATACCTCTTCTAGCTATCTTTCTGAAAGAGCTTAAGTCATCAAATTACAGTGATACATGCATACCCATGTTAACAGCAGTACAGTTTATAATAGCTAAACCATAGATGTGGCCCATATGCCCATCAACTGACAAATGAATAAAGAAAACATGGTATATATATATACACAATGAAGTACTATTCAACTATAGAGAAAGAAAAACTTGAGTCATTTGTAGGAAAATGGATGGATCTTGAGGCTATAATACTAAGTAAAATAAGTTATAAAAAGTTAAATATCACATGCCTTCTCTAACATGAGAGACTCAAAATATAAATAATTTAAAGAGCAAAATAAAAGGGCCATGTTAATAAACAGGGAGGTAGCCTAGAGATGAGCAGGGGTCCTGGGGAGGGAGGGAAAAGGGAGGGAAGGTCAGGGGGAGTAAAATGGATGAAGATGCACTCTCTCTCTCTCTCTCTCTCTCTCTCTCTCTCTCTCT
>NW_004624845.1:6015439-6025805 GCF_000247695.1 Heterocephalus glaber | reverse complement strand
CTTATAAATACCACTAGTCCCCCCAAATTGGGATATATATATATATATATCAATTACTGAACAATTATTTTCCCTCTTACCTTAGTACCAACTGCATCATTCTAGTGTAAGTCAGGGGGATTAAAGTGGATGAAGATGCACTCTCTCTCTCTCTCTCTCTCTCTCTCTCTCTCTCTCTATATATATATATCAATTACACAAGCTGAATGAAATCACTGTTGTGTTACAAACACACACCAATAAAAAAGAAAAATAGTGTCTTGATGATGTCAAAGATACATATGCCTTACACCTTGGCTCAAAGCAAGAAGAAAGGGCCCAGGGAAATAATCATATTTGGATGTGGAAGAGGTTATTCTTCAGCAATAGAATTCATAAAACTGAGTAAACTGGGAGAAGAGAAGAGAGGCAAGAGAGTCCAGCTGGTGAAGGAGAAAGAACGTGACAATCTGTCTCTAGCACAGGGGTGCTCTCATCTCCACTCTAGCACCAGCTCTGGCTTCAGGTTTCTGGCATGAACATGCTGCCCTGGTTGGTCAGGGTAACACCTGAGATGGGTTTATCTGACTATTCTAGCTGAATGACAGTTCAGGTAATCTGGGTGGCTGATATCCTTCTCTCAAAGGCCAAGCTCGCTCAACCACATGGTCGTTAAAATATATTTGAAGGTTAATTATCACTGTCAACTTGACTGAGTTGAGTCTCCTGGAGAAGTGATTGGAGGAGAGGGCACCAACTTCATCAATTCATGAACCCATTGATGAGTTCACAGCTGAATGGGCTGATAGGAGGGGGCCTAATTGTTGAACATGGGTCATGGGTGTGATCTTGGAAACTCTATCTGGGCTCTGGCCTTTTCCTCTCTGGCTATTCCCCTGTGTTCTGCTTCTGAGCAGCCATGAACTGAGGAGCTTTCTATTTTGAAGCCAATTCACTGACCATAGAGTAGGTCCTCTGAAACTTTGACCAAAATTAAACCTCTCTTCTTTTACCTTGTATGTGTTGGGTATTTTGTCCCAGGAATGGGAAAGCTGACCAATACACCATAGTAAGTTTCCTAATGGGAACAACACGCTAATTAGCACAGTATGGTATTGTAAGCAATTATGTATACTATATTCCATTGTAAATTGAAAATAGCATTAGCAAATGAATTTTATCACTCCTGGATACACTGACAAAAATTGAGTTGCAGATCATAGAGACCTCAGTCCCAGATTCAGGACCTTGATAACCCAATGACAAAGTTCTAACTTCTGAAATTGAAATCATATGTGTGAAGAGCCTGTTAGTCTCTCTAGTCCTTTATTCATCATTTCTCTGTAAGTCCAAGTGTTCATGTGAGCAGTATTATTAAGAAAAGGAAGTAGTGGTAGAAAATCAAAGAAACTTTTGACACAATGGGAATATATGTGTTGTAAATATAACAGTGATGAGGTAGTATAGCAAAGGTCTTCACTTGTCAACACAGAAAACTTAGAAGGTGCTGGTTGATTATGACCCATGTATTATATCTTAATAAGCTAGCTCCTCATAAGATTGTAGTATAACACTAATTCATATTCAGGTAATTAATTTGGTCAATTAAATAATCAGTCAAATAGGTAGAGAAATTTTTTTGAACTGCTGTTGTGAGGGCCTGATATTAAAATAGTACTCAAGTAATCTGGTATTATAAGGGAGGATCTATGCTCTAGAGTTTAAATCAGCAACATAAGGTAGGCTGATTTTAGCAAAATAATCACCACACAGATATTTATTCTCTATCAAACGTATTGTGGTTGGTACTGTTTGAGATGGAAGAACTACTGGATGAGGATTGTAAGGTGCACCCCGATACTGGAAAGGACTATTGGCACTGGATCTAGAGAGATCTACATTTGAATCATATTTTCATCAATTAAAAGGTGGGTAATATATTTTTTGAGGTCTTATTTTTTGTCTCTGTAAATTGTGAAAAATAATACATATTTTATGGTGCTGTAAATATGAATTGAAAGTACACAGTAAGTACTAGGATTATAAAGAAAGTGCTCTATAAATGCTAACTCATTTCTTTTCCTCCTAGGAGTTACATGCTCTGGAATACAAACAGGCACACATAAAATAATAAAAATGCAAAGCCACGCTGTAAACTAGGGAGTGTTATAGATAATGAAAGACCTCGATATTCATTGAAAAGATGAAGTCACAGAGAAGGGAAAATCTGAATTCAAATGGGAAGGGTGGGTAGAAATTACATAAGTGCACAAAGAAGTGGAGGATATGGTATTTTAGTAGACAGCCTGAGCTCCCTGCCAGAGGGGAGCATATGCAGGGAGCCTCTCAGTCCCAGTGGAGAGCAGCACCAGTGTTAAGTAAAGCTAGAAGCCAGAGGCAGATTGGGAGGAACTGGATGCTAAGATAAGGAATTCAGACTTGTACAGAGATAATATGAAGATGTTGAGTGTTTCTGCACCCAGGAGAGACTCTGTGAATGTAGTAGCCATTATTTGTAAGCCTAAAGTATTTACTTCAAGTTGTGCTGTTTCTATAACTTTCCAAGTTTGCCATCAAGGAGCTTCATTAACATTCTAAAGACTCTAAAGCTACCCCTGCTGTAAAGCAAAGGACCGTGTTTGAGGCTGTAAAACTGTGGAGATCCAACCTATACACTTTGAAAAACTCTTAACTCTCTTCTCTAGAGAGAATCCTGGAATTAGTTGCACATTTGAGCATTACATATTATATGCTTGGTAAAATCAAACAGATAAATGAAGTAATTTTTTTCCCCCCACAAATATAAATCACTATAGGTAAGTTTCAATTAGTTTGATCTTGAAATAGTTGGGTTATTTATTTATATATCAAATATGATAATCTAATAACTATATTTCATCTCAATTTTCCTTTTTCTAAGTTTATAAAAAAGATAAATAAAAAAGCAGTTAAATCTTGCTCTCACATGTTCACACTGTTTATAATCATACTTTATAATCATCATTTTATCTCCGAAGCAAAAGAAAAGATTATCTCTCTGGTTTCTTTTATCTTCATAATATTTTGGCTGAAACCTTCCCCATTAAGTTATATACCACTATACCATCCATAAAGACAGGTATTTTCTTCTGTTCCTATTGCATTTTGAATATTTTAAAGAGCAGTTAATTATAAAAGTAAAAATTTTTAGCAATCTTGTTAAAACTACTGCTATTGCAGTTATTATTTTATAGTTGTATCATTTGTTCTCAAGCTTCAGTGACTGGAGAAATATTGAAATAACGTTTGAAAATACTGTGAAAGCCAGAGTATAAACAAAAACTAATATTTGATAACAAGGTTTGACAAAAATTCATATTCTCCCTAAAAGTCTGACCAAAAATATGTATGTGTTTGGCGTGTGTATATGTATGTTACTGGGATTGAGCTCAGTGCCTTTGCATTGAGCTACATTACTAGCCATTTTATTTTTTATTTTGAGGTAGAGTCTCTCTAATTGCCCAGGTTGGCCTTGAACTTGTGATCTTCCTGCCTCAACCTCTCCACTCATTGAGGTTACAGGCCTTTGCTACCATTCTAAGCTCAAGGAAAACATATATATATATTTATATATATATATTTTTGGTACCAGGAATTGAACTCAGGTCCTTGAGCTTGGGAGGCAGGCGGCGGAACCACTGAGCTAAATCTCTGGCCCAGGAAAACACATTTTATGAAAGACTTAAAAAATGTCTTTGAGTTGGATCTATTTGTTACTATAAAACTACAATTAATTGTTAAGTGTATAAATCTTTTGCTATTAGTGATATGGGGAAAATGGCTTGGATTAACAAAACAGAAATATTTAGGCTCAAGCTTTGCATGTCTTCTCTTAACTCTAATTTAGATATATCAATATTATTGTAGATAAAATTTTAAACTGAGCCCTGTTTTCTAGTATTAACTCCATCATTAACCTTTTGGTGTCTTTGAATATAGCCTCTCTAAACACCAGTTTTCATATTATACTACTTTCTATAATATTATATTATAATATAAAAATATATAAAGTGAAGAAGGCAAACTAGAATTGCTATAATCCCTCCCAACTCTAGCATTATATATACTTGCTTAATAAAAACAAATTTCTTCCCATTTCTAAACCATAATTCCATTTGGCTAGTCAATAAATAATATTCACCTTGAAAAGACTAGAGACAACAGGACCTCTAATTTTTGGTTCCTTTACAACCTGACCTCTCTTTACCTTTTGACATTATAGACTTTCCTCTGCAAATTTCCACAGTAGACATTTTTGTGATAATGGAAATGTTTTGAAGTAATTTATACTGAATAGTCAACACACGTCTAGTGGCCATTGTAATGGGTGGTACAGTTCTAGAATCTCTTGTCAAAAGGGACTTCACTTTTTACCTCTCTATTCCTTCTTAGTCTTCTTAAAGGACTTGTCTTATCTGTTTGCTGTTCATAAATGGCATCCCCAAAACTTGTGTTCTTGGCTGCCTTTTCCTGTTACCCTTTCCTGTAGCTCTTCTTTGGAGAGCTCATTTTTTCTTCTATTTTAAGGGTGGAACAATCCATGTGAACTGGTCCTCTGCTTCATTATTTTCTATCAGAGTCTTGTGTACATCTCCTTCATATGTATCTTACAGTGAGATTATTTGTTTATTATTTGTTTCTTGCCCATCTCCCACTAGAATATAATCTCTAAGAGAACATACCCTCCACCACCACAACCATATAACATACTGCCTGGAAGATTTCAGGGCCTCACTATTTCTTAATGAATTAATAAATGGGTTGTCTTATGCTTTTCATTATTGATGATTCACTAATCTTATGTGTCTAGCTCAGATCAGTATCCTTTACTTCAAAATGACATTTAAGTGCTTCACAATGAAATTAATATCTTTTCCCAGAATCTGTTTTTATCATTTATTTCTTATCTTGCTTAATGATTTTTGCCCAATCCCACAAATCAGATTCTTCTGCATTTTGCTTCTCTAGTATTCACCTAGAACTTCTAATTATCAACAAATGCAGTCAGTTTTACATCAGAAATGCCTCTCACGTCCTGTGTTATTGCTGTCTTAGTTCAGTGTCACAATATGTTATGCCCGGAACTCTGCCAGGAATCCCTTACTATGATCTTCCTCACAGTCCTTCACCCCTGCACTTTCTCCTCTATGCTGTTGTCAGAGAAATTTTCTTTAAAAAATTAACACAACCATTTCATTTCCCTTCTTCAAAGCTTCCATTGCTTCTACATTCTCTGAGAGATAAAATTCTCCTTGGTTTCTCCCTACCATCTACTCCCCACCTAGTCTCTGATAACTACCATTCTACTCTCTATGAGTTTGACAGTTTTAAATTCCACATAGAAGTGAGACTGTATGGTGTTTGTCTTTCTGTGCTTGACTTATTCCCCTTAACATAGAAGTACAAAGTTACAGTTAGACAGGAGGTATAGGCTCTAATATTTTATTATGCAGAAAGGTGATTTTTGTGTGTGTGGTACTAGCGATTGGACCCTGCATCTTTGCACTGAGTTGTATCAGCTACATCTCTAGCCTTTCCAAAAATTTTTTGGAGACAAATTTTCACTAAGTTGTGAATTTTCCCAGGCTGGGCTTGAACTTGTGATTCTTCTTCCTTAGCCTCTCAGAGTGCTTGAATAAGAGGCGCGTGCATGATCACACCTGGCTTGTTTTTAATAATAATCTATTATAGGGCTAAAAAAGAGAATTTTAAATGTTCTCACCACAAAAATTGATAAATAGTTGAGGTAATGGATGTACTAACTATTCTGATTTGATTGTTTCACAGTGAATTTATGTATCAAAATATCACGAGGTACCCAATAAATAAGTTATAATTATTACTTGTTAGTTAAAAATAAAATAACACTAAAATAAGGTTCATTTGCCTAGCCTATGCTTTCAGGGTAAATCCCCTTCTGGTTCTGTGCTTGGTGCTGAAAATATAACTATAAACACAACTTAGTTCCTGACTTCATGAGGTTCTCATTGTAGGGGGATAGAAGGTACATAGAAAATAACTAATTATAATAACAAGCATTTACTCATAATATTTGATATATATTTTATAACATAGGAGAGTACTGATTTGATATTTTGAGTTGTGGAGGGTGAGGATAAGGAAAAGCACCAAGGAAAGAAGTAAGAGAATAAATGGAGTTTGGAAAAAGGCAAAAACTCTCACACAACTGTAATATAGGGCCCTAGTAGGGCTGAGGTAGAGACATGAGCCAGAGCCTAGATCAGGAAAAGGCTTTGGATAGGATAAATAGAGACTCAATTCACAGGACAACAGAGTATTTGCATACACTGACTTCATTCATTTAACAAGGATGTAGGGCTGCTGGAGATTTAGCTCAGTGGCACTGCACCTGCCTTGCAAGCGCGAGGTCCTGAGTTCCATCCCCAGTACCAATAAAAAACAACAACAAAGACGTGCCCAACACTTATGAGGCCAGGTGCTGACTAGACCTTAGGCATAAAAATCTACACAGGATCTCTCTGTCACTGAGAGGTTACATTCTGTGTTATGTGTTAAATTGTGTAATCTCCCAAAAATATATTAAAGTACTAACTCCTAGTAGCTGAGAATATGGCATACTCATTGCAGATATATAAAGATGAGGCCATACTAGAGCAGAGTAGACCTCTCATCCAATATGATTGGTCTCCTTATAAGAAGACTGCCATACAAGGACAGCAATACACCAGAAGAATGCCATGTGCAGACAGGCAGAGACTAGATGATGCCGCCAAAAGCTAAGAAACACTCAAAATTGACAGCAAACTATCTAATGCTAGGAAGAGATGAGATGGATTGCACAACAGGTTTCAGAGGGACCAGGATCTTCTGACATCTGTATCTTGGGCTCTAGCTTCTAAAATTGTGAGACAATAAATTTCTGTTGCTTTCGGCCAGCAAACTTGTGGTAATTTGTTGTAGTAGCCCTATCAGGCTACCATACTCTGGTAGTGGCCATTTGAGCCACTGCAGACTGACATGAGCTTCACCTGCTTAGGGAGGGAAAGGGAGTCACTTAGGCTGATCCACACCTGATGACCTGTCACCTTAGAAAATGGATTTGAAATAAAAGGCTAGTAATATTAGTGTATTTTAGTAGCTGTCATCAGGACCCTGGGCAATGAGCTTGGTATTCAAATGGCATAGCTTCCCACAAAACTTGCTAGTAGAATTTCAGAAGCTGCCACACACTTAGGACATCTATGTAAGAATTACTATAGAAAAAAATGATAGCACACTAATATTAACACAACATTAATTATTACTGCAATTTAGTTTTAAATACAATACAGAAAGATAAAGAAACACATCACTAACCTTTAATTGCTCTTAAACCCTTACAAAGTCTTCTTTTAAAAGAAACATTCAACGGTCCTCTTTTCTGGGGGGTATTATGGGTTATGACTTACACAAATGTCCCTGAAACTTGCTCCTACTACAAGTTCTATTTTTTTCTGTTAATTCCAGAGAAATCTCTACACAATGACTAGTTGAGCCCTTATGGATTTTATGATTTTCTTTTTAGCTTCATCTGGAAAAGATGTGGAAGATTACTGCTTCAAATTCAGGCTTTTCCAAAAGGAAATTTCATTTCTCTTACTGACCTACTTTTGCCCAGACACCTATCTTTAGAAGTAAAGGGTGATTTAAAATGGCCCTGGGCATAGCATTATTAAAGTTATTTATTAACTACTTATCCATGGTGAAATCTGAAACCAACTTTGGTCATTGGCATGAATTGGTTTTAGAAAAATTATGAACATTTTTCTCTTGAACAAAGTTTTGTAGCCCCATATATGGATACACAAAAATACTCCAAATTTTTTATCACATCAAAAGTCCTTGATTTTCTCTGAATTACTAGCTTTTCCTCAAACACTTGACTTTTTTTCTGCCCTTGGTCTTTATATGTGTACTCCTCTCTGCCTATAGTCAGATTTATCTTTCTTGTATGCCTATAAAGCTTCCCCTTATTCTTGATGAGAGATGTACTTTGCTTTGCTGAACACTAGCTTCGCTAGGATTTCTCCATAGCAGACCCTTGTATCAACTATCCTAATTATCATACTCTATCTTACTATCCATTTAAAAAGTATCAGTTGAGATTTTAGGAAGTCTCCATTTAAACTAAGATTATCATGAGAAAAGAAACAGTTTTTGCTTTTTGGTTTACAACACAGAGGAATCTAAGACAAATAAATTGACAATTATAAGCCAGTATACGAAGGTTGTAATTATGACAATGATAATACTTTATTTGCGTGCTTGGCTTTTCCACTTGAGTCCTTGATCATTCAATGTCTTATTCACTTTGTGTGTTAATGTCTGAAATATATAGAGTGCTTAGTACCAACAGTTATTCATGATAAAAAAAACTCTCAGTAAACTAAGAATAGAGGAAAAGTCTCAATTTAATAAAAAATATCTACAAATTCCTACAGATAAGGTCATGCTTGATGGTGAGAATCTTAGAGCTATCCCACTAACATCAAGAAATAGGCTGGGCCGGGGATTTAGCTCAGTGGTTTTGGCGCCTGCTGCGCAAGTGCAAGGATCCGAGTTCAATCCCTGGTACCAAAAAAAAAAATTAAAAAAAACCAAACAACTAGGCAAAGATGTCTCTTTTCATTATTGATTTTCAATATTGTATGGAAGCTCTTAGCTAACAAATTATACAAGAAAGGAAATTGAAAGTATATGAATTGGGAAGGAAGAAATAAGACTTTGTTCATGGATGACAAAATTGTTTAAGTAAAAAATCCCAAAGAATCAACAGAACAAAGTACAAGAAAAAAACAAAAAACAACTATTGGAACTAATAGGCTATTATAAGAGAAGTCCAGGGTACAAGATTAATACACAAAAGTCAATCACTTTCTTATATAGCAGCAATGAATAAGTAGAAATTGAAATTGAAAAATATAATATTATTTATGTTAGTACATCTCTAAATGAAACCCTTATGTATAAATCTAAAAAAATGTGGATAAGACATGTCTAGGAAAACTATAAAATTCCGATGAAAAATCAAAGAAGAGTTCAATGGTAGAGTGCTTGCTTAGCATGTGTGAGAACTTGGCTGTACCACACACACACACAATAACAACAACAACAACAACCAAACCAAACCAAACCAAACCAAACCCCAATGAGATACTGATTGACTCTAGTATGAAGAATTATTGAAAAGAATAAAAATAACAAGTGTTGGCAAGTGGAAGAATATGTATGCTCTGTTGGTGGGAATGTAAAATAAGCCATTATGGAAAACAGTATACAGGTCTAAATTGATCTACTATGTGATTTGGCAATCCCATTACTGAATATATATTCAAAGGAATGAAATCAGTATATCAAAGAGACATCTGGGCTTCCAAGTTTATTGCAGCACTATTCACAATAGTCAAGAAATAGAAACAACATACATGTCTGCCAACCAATGAATGGAAAAAAATATAGTACATATATACATTGGAATACAGCCATGAGAAATAAACCTCCTTATATTTGGGACAACCTAGATGGAACTGGAGAGGATCGTGTTAAGTAAAATAAGCCACACACAGAAAATAGTCAAGTGCCACATAATTTCACTCATTTGTGGAATCTTAAAAGGTTCATCTTATAGAAGTTGAGAGTGGGATGCTGGTTACCACAGGCTGGGGAAAGTAAGTGGGGGAAGGTACGTGGAGAGCCTCAACAATAGATATGAAGTTATAGTTAGACAGGGGTAAGAAGTTCTGTTGTGCTACCACACATTAGGGCAACTTTGGATAATAATAATGAAGTATGCATTTCAAAAAACTGGAAGGAAGGATTGTAGAAGTTTTCATCATAAAGAAATGATGAATGGTGTGAACATATATGTTGACAATGTGCATATATAGCAAAACTTAACTCGCCACTGCATTCATAGGTATGTTTATGTAGCATTTAAAAAATAAACTATAAAACATAAGATTACAGAAAACTCAACAAAAATGAGCCAAGACTTTAGCAGGCACCTCACCAAAGAAAGTACCCAGGGGGCACATAAGTTCTACATTCTAAGTAATTAAGGAAATGCAAATTACAACAAAAATATGATTCTCCTATATAGCTGTTAGAATATCCAAAATTCAGAATCCTGGCAATATTAAATATTAGCAAGGATGAGTAACAACTATACTTCCACTCATTGTTGGTCGGAATGCAAAATGGGGCAGCCACTTTGGAAGATGGTTTGGTGGTTTCCTTCAAAACTAAACATACTCTTATCATTTGATACAGCAATTGTGTTCCTTGCTATTTATCCAAGGAAGTTGATTTTTTTTCTTTTTCTTTTTTT
>NW_004624845.1:5954307-5972264 GCF_000247695.1 Heterocephalus glaber | reverse complement strand
TTTTTTTTTTTTTTTTGCAGTACCAGAGATCGAACTTAGGACTTTGCACTTGAGAGGCAGGCGCGGTGCCACTGAGCTAAATCGCCTGCTATAATCATCACTTGGTAAAGGAACTCTCTGTCTTCTCTTCACTACATCAGTAGGAGGGCTAACATTTATGAGGATTTAAGTGGCAATGAGGTATGGGCGAGTAGGCTCAGCATGAAGAATGCTGAATATGATGTCACAGCATGGATGCTGGGAAAGAAGTTCTTGTTGCCTCCAACTCCATATTTAGGTAATATGACTGAAATACTAAATCAGGTGACTGCAGAGATAAATCTTGCCAAGGCCTTTTAAGATGCACAGAAAGATATCAGCCCCATCACATGTCTAAATCATGCTGTCACTGAATAAAATTGAGCCCCCCCAATACAATCTTCTATCAAGAACTTTGATTTTCCAAATGAAAGATTCCCAAGCTGCTGCCTAAGGAAATGGCATTTTAATGGCACTAAAAATGCATTTCTAGTGCTTGTGTTAAATTAAATCTTTTTTTTTTTGGTATCGGGGATCGAACTTGGGTCCTTGTGCTTGCGTAGCAGGCGGCGAAACCACTGAGCTAAATCCCTGCCCCTAAATTAAATCTTTTAAAGTACCTGAATTGAAATTGTTCTGTTACACATGGAACTTAGAGGACCTAGCTTGTGATAATAAATGGATTATTAATTTTCTTCTTTTCGGAAGCAATGAGAGGCAAGACATGGCTTGTCCAATATATTGTAATATTAAAGCTGTTATTTTAATGGAGAACATAAAAGATTTTTGTGTCCTTTATCAATGAAATAATAGTAATAAAGTCACCTCATGTAACTTATAAAATATCATTCATTATTATAATACCCTCTGATGTATACTCACTCATATTTCTAAAGAATATACATCTCTTGGTATATTTAAAGCTTCACCTTTTTCTTGAATACTTGTTTCTATCATTTGTTGATCTCTCTTAATTTTTTTCTTCTCATTTTCTGTTTATTTTGTTCCCTGTGTGGCTCTGTGAACATGCATTAAGTTGCCTCCCTTCTTAAGAAGAGTACATTTTGGATATCCAACTAGTATTTCAGATACAACATAATAAAACATCACCTTCCTCCATCAATCTGGGTATTCCCTGTGGTTTCATTGATATCTGATATGAGTTTTACTGTATAATTATTTGCATATCCTGTTTATCCCCAACAAATATTGGGTAAACTTCTCATATAGCAGAGATGGTGTTAAATGGTTGGGATGATTCTTTGATTCTTCAATATTGCAGTCTTCAATAAATATCAGATAGGGCCGGGGATTTAGCTCAGTGGTTCTTCTGCCTGCCTCACAAGAGCAAGGTCTGGAGTTCAGGCCCTGGTTAAAAAAAAAAAAAAAAAAGAAAAAAAATTCAGATAAAGAGGAGGATCAAAGGAAATAAGCCATTTGGCCCATGTCCACATGGATAATAATTTCCAGTGAATCCCTTGGCCTATTTTATTGGCAAGCTACATAAGCTATCTTTAGAAAGAGCGGAGCATGGTAGCACATGGCTGTAATTTCAGCTTCCTAGCTGATGCATGTTTTAGCTCTATGTAGGCAACTTAGCAACTTAGGGAAACCCTGTCTTAAAATAAAGCTGGGGATACAGCTCAGTACAGAGGCTCTGGGTTCAGTCCCCAGTAAAACACACACACACACACACACACACACACACACACACACAAACACACACACACACAAACGCAGAGGGAGGGGAGAGAGAGAGAGAGAGATCTGTCTAAGTATGGAGAAAGGAAAGAAGGAATTCTGAGAAGCTAGAAGAGGACAATCAACATCATGAAGGGTCAAACACATGCTGTGTGCTCTGGAAAGCTTGAGCAGGTTGGTTTGGCCAGAGCAGAGTTAAGATAGAGGAGATCAGGAAGCTGTTGGGTGTTGATCATGCGCGCAATGGATACTTTTTCACAAGATCTGAACCTAACCTCATTAGTGACGGTGGTCTCTCCCAGGTTGGAAAAATGGTAGTATGAGACAGACAAGATGTTGATGTTTATAGTTCAGAAAGGTAAGCCTGAGAAATGTTATGAGTGATGGAAGGAAGCAGAGTGAATTGAGAGTTAGAAGACTAATAGTAAGTAAATCATTGTGATACAGAAACTTTATAAATGCCTAAACTTAAAAAATGTAGTAAGAATTAAGAAAAGAAAAAAAAAAAGAAAAAAAGAAAAGGGATGCATTTATTTAACATATTTGGAAGTGAAATATTCAGGAATGGATAAGAAGTATGAATTAGGCATCTAAACTTTAAAAAATTATATTTTTGGTTGATGCACAATATTTGTACATTTTTATATGACACAATGTGTTTTGATTCATATTTACAGTGAGTAATGGCTAAGTCAAATTATTATATCAATCACCTTAAATTTTATCATTTATTTATGATGAATACATTCAAGAACCCTCTCATTTAACTATTTTGAGATGTAAACTGCATTATTCTTAAGCATATTCACCCAACCAGGATATAGGATATCAGAATTTAATCCTTCTATGTAACCATAACAACATCTATTGACCAATATTTCCCTGCTTTCCATTCACCAGTTTCTAAAAAACACTATTCCACTCTCAACTTTTATAATATGAATTTTTAAGAGTATACATATGAATGAGATCATGTGGTATTTGTCTTTCTGTGCCTAACTTACTTAACAGGACATGTTCTAGTTCCATCCCTGTTATGGCAAATAACAGGACTCTAATTTTCATGTCTGAATAGTACTCCATTGTATATATACACCACATTTTTTTCATCCATTCTTCTATTGATGGACACTCAGGTTGATTCCACATCCTGGCTATTGTGAAAGGTGCAGCAGCAAACATGGAAGTACAAATGGCTCTAACATGTTGGCTTCATTTCTTTTGGGGATATATCTAGTAGTGGGATTGTTGGACCTGTAGTAGTTCATTTACAGTTTTTTAAGGAGCTCCCATGCTATTCTCCATAATGACTGCGCTAAGTGCCTTTTAAGGGCACTTTAATATGCAGACATGAATCTTGTGTTCTGACTGGGAGGGTTTTTTTTCCTTCTGAAAGCTAAATTATTCAAAAGATGCTTGTTCTTTTCAGAGGATAACTTCCAAATGAGACTTTGGTGTTCACATGGGGACTGTTATGGTTTGGGTCTGGATGTGCCCCCAAAGATTCATTTAGTCAGAGGTGGTTGAATCTGGAATGTGTGATGCTGCTATTAAGGGCATGTGATTACTAAACCACTACACTTGAGTGAGTAGTTTAGGACCACCCTAATCCCAGTCTGGATGGGATAAAAGAGGCAGACACTGTGAAGATCACTTTTTGCTTTTGTGGTCTTCTGCCACCATGAATTGTTGCCCCTCGTTGCCTTTGCTACCTTGTGCGGGCATTGTTGTTCCTCTTCTGTGATGCCTGTTGCCATCTGCCAATTATGGAGCCAGCCAATTATGGACTGAAATCTCTATGAACTGTAAGCAAAGTAAACCCCTTCCCCTTTAACTTTCGGTGCCAATATTTTGTCTCAGCAAAGAGAGAAAAGTAACTAACATAGGGATGGTGGGGAAGAATGAATTTAGAATGCACTTACTGACTGTGAGGATCATGGCACTATTATTAGATCCAAGATATATATACATATGTGGAAAGAAGAGTGTATACATAGACAAGAAAATATAACTAAGCTTCATTTTGTATGTTAGCTTGATGTGGATGTGCTTGCTACCATATAGGCAGTATGATCTACAATGTGTCAGCTATATAAAAAGATCTCCCTTCTCTTGGTGATGCTACTCACAGTAGCTATTGAATGACTAAAATACTTCTTGCATTTTTCTACCCCTACAAATACATATTGCTAATAATATGTTTGGTTCATTTTCTCATGAGATAGCTTCAAGATTACTAGTTATCTTTCCCTAGATGTTCTTACATTTTCCTTCTGGTTTCTATTTAAACTGAAAAAATCTAAAAATGGATTCAGAATTCCAGATGTGTTCAAACCAAGGAAAATAGCAAGAGATGCTGACTTTTCTCTACCTGATTTTCATATTTTTGTCTGTACAGCCCAAGATAACATAGACTTTTCAAAATTTGCTAAATTGTTCTGTTAAATTTAGGGTGAACCGAACTTTTATATATATTTTTACATCAAATGATTAAAAATTAAATTAGTTATGTATTTGTGCATTGGATTTTTAGAAACTCAATGTAGTTATATGTTAATTTTATTGATCTAGTTTTTAAGCTTGTTAAGCTAACATTAGATCATCAGTTCAAATTAGTAAGCATTTAACAATGTTGGTTGTAATGGAAATTCAGTCTTTTCTCTAGTTTTATGTCATCTTCAGGCATGTCCCTGCATAATTATTTAAATTATTGATTACAATGATGGGCAAGGACCATGCACTGTGGCAAATCATTAGAGACTGTCCTCTGCCTTAGTAGCTATTCCACAAGTATTCCTGCTAGGCTCTCTTACTCAGCATCCTTTTGAAAGACGAAGCATCTTTTCTACTCCCTCAGTGACAGGCTGGCCAATATCTGCAGCAAGTGTAATGCTTATGTTTCCTAAATTTCCATCCCTTCTAGGTGACTAATATGTTTATTAAGAATCGGTTTTAACTGTTCTTTAAAATCCGTGCATTTCTATTGTACTTGTTTTTATGAGTTCATAGTTTAAATGTTATACAAATGAAATATGAGTATTAAAACATGTCTATATCAAGAATAAGTTTATTGGTCTAGAAAGACTCAAAATAATATGTAAAAAGCATTACTGTCAAATTAGATGTGAGAGAGACAACTGTAAAGATCAGAAAATACTTATAAAATAGGAGAATTTTTTCACTTAGTGTGCTTTTGCTTCTCCCCCAAAATTAAAGAGAGCCAGCCTACAAAGCATGGATTATGGATTGATAGTATACTTTATGTAAGAAAAATGTAATATAACTTCAGAAAGAATAGGTCTCAGGATTCTGGACTTATAACTCAATTTGGCATGCCAAATATTATAAAGCAACTCATGGACTTAGATGTTGCTCAGAAGTTGACAATGCTAAAGAAAATCTTGATCTTCAAACACACTTAAAAATTGATGAAAACCACAATGCATTAACTTATAGACAAGTTAAATGTTTGGATGATGTATAGAAAGACAATGTGCAACATTCCACAGATGATTTTTTGAAATTTTAAATTATGATCAATGAAGAAATCATGCATGCTAGGATGAGCAGGTAATTCTAAAAATAAAGAAAAATATTTGATTAAATTCAGTTCCCAAGTCTTTTCATGTCCTACTAAAAGAAATAGAAATGCAGGGGCCAGGGATTTAGCTCAGTGGTTCCGCCGCCTGCCTTGCAAGAGGAAGGACCTGAGTTCGATCCCCCATACCATTAAAAAAAAAAAGAAATAGAAATGCAATTTTATTTTATGTGAAACAGTTTCAATCAACAGTCTGAAATGGGATGGTTACTAAAAAAGAAATAAAAAAATTGAATGGCCTTGATTGGAAAAAATCATATTTCTCCTTTTAAATACCAAAAAATCACTGATTTTTACTAAACCAATGGACAGTTTTAGTTTACAAGTTAATCTAAAATAATTAAGGTCTCTAAACATCTTCTGTTTTTTTCTATGTGATAACTGTTTTAATCCAACCTTTGCCTAAAACATCAATAACTGATCTGGTTTTGTTTGTTAAGAGAAGTTATGTTTTATAAATGTCTGATAGGAGCATTACTCAATTATCATTTCTCTCCTTATTCTTAAAAAATACCCTTGGATATCTTAGAGTTTTCTCACAGAGGACATGATGAGAAGTTGAGGTGCAGACAGATATGGTTGAGTTCAGAACATAGTTCCAGTTCTCAGCCCATGGTTTTCTCCATTGTGTGCCACTGTGGCTTTCCATATGCTTCAGCATGACAACAGCTAAATGACATCCATGATAGTTTGAATATTGTCATTCTAAAATGCTGCTTATCACTCACTATTAAGTAGCTAGAGACACCGAGGATGAACTGATCTAATCTCCAAGAAAAACTCTCTGCTTAAAGTAAAAATCAGCATTTTTCCCTGTAGACTAACCCAATGGGTTGACTGGTCTCAAAGCCTAAGACATCAGGAACGAAATGTAGTGCTTTAATACAGCAAGCATATTCCTGCCTTTACTCATTTTGTTTTTTCATGGCTGGCTGTATATCATTCTTCTTGGCATTTTCAGTATACAAACTGCAGCTCAGAAGTTAATAAGGCACTTGATAATGTATGAACATGTATCAAAAAGCCCATTCCCACATGGACAATTTCTCACCAGAATGTAGAATAGCTTAAATGGAATATTAGCTAGTTCCATGAATGCAGCTACTTCAGAAAAGAAAACATATTTTAGATAAAATATAGATAAGTACTAGAGAATGCACCCAAAATTGGAGAATATGAAATGGAAAGGTTTTGTATATAAATTGAGATTTTGGACATCTAATTGATACAACCCTGATTATCCTTTAATTTCACATAGGAAACAATGTTTTCAGGATTTCACACTACAGTTTTTATTTTTTGACAACATCTGACAAGCAGAGTTGTGCAAAAAATAATAGAGATCTAGAAGTAAGAAATACCAGTTTTCCCACTGTGTTCATGAACTAAATGGCCTTAGATAAGCCATCACATGTTACTTTTTTATTTTTTTCTTTGATTTGAACAGAGAAAATTGTTACTGTTCTCCCTGTATATTTCATTACAGCACTATGATGGGGAAGAAGCTTGAGCTTGAATCAATGGTCTTAGGAGAGAGCTTTTTCACTCTTCTTAATTAGGCATTTAACTATTCCAAAATTAGACTCTCATCTCTAGGCTTGTCATCCTATAATGTGGAAAATACATTACTCACTGATTACCTGGAGGGGGAACTAAAACAACATACGTAAAAGAAATTTTATAAAGTGTGAAGCATGGGAAATAGTAAATGGAAATTATTTTTCTAGGGAGGAATGTGATTTGGACTTAAAATATATGTAACTAGTGATCAAAACCAGAAAAGACCAGTGGACTCATGGAAGATAAATACAGCTGAGAGCTACAAAACACTAAGTAAGGGGAATATATATAGGATTTGGCAATTGCATATGATAAGGAGACTCCTCATAGGAGTCTAGACAACAACCCTGGTTTTGGATGGGGTGACTGCATCATGGTGGCATTTTATATTGAGAAAGGAGAATGAGAACAACAGATTTCTGGGAAACATATGATTTTTCAATATTGTACATAGTGAGTCTGGTGAAGGGGGATACTGTGTAACACCAAGGTAGAGATATAACATTGTTAGAAATTGCTGATCTCAGTAGACAGTTCTGGTTTAAGTATATTTTGGTGTCTATTAATACAGTACAGGTACATTTAAAACCATGAGTATTTCTAGGAAGATTACAATGAAAAGAAGAAGGCAGAGATAGAGACTTGCTGACAGCCAACATTATAGAAGAAGTAAATGAATATGAACCTAGAAAAAAGATTAGGAAGAAGTGAGTGAGAGGTAGGAGGAAAACCAAGTGAATGGGAGATGATGTCAGGTAACCAGGGAACAGGGAGATAGTTTCAAGGAGAGTTTGGTCAGCAGTCACTGACAGCCTTACAGAGCTTCAGTCTGAAACAGAGGGATGGTAATTGGAATTTGGATTATATTCTGTAGACCATGAGCATTCTTAAACCAAGTGAAAGCAGTCTCTCTTGTAGTTTAGAAAGATCCCTCTATGATGCCCAGGTTTTAAACAGTTGAAGAAGGGAGCCATGGGAAGAAGCAGCCCTGAAGACTAAAATTAATTCCAAAGCTTTTTGTTCAGTGTTTCCAGGAACCAGGAATCTCTTTGAAGAGCAAATGGAACAATTACCCCTTTCCATGGCAAACCAGTATAGGTGTTAAGGCAAAAAGCAAACCAAACCAAACCAAAGAAAAACAAAGAAAAACAAAAACTTTACTTTCTGTCATTTTTCTGGATTTTAATAGCAGTAAGGGATTGCATTTATTTCGTGATTTATTTTTCATATTGATCTTTCATGCAGACAGATGGCACATCCAAATAAATGTGGACTATTTGGCTTTTGAGAAATCTATTATTCTACTTGCATCAGTTGAGTGGAAAAAGCTTCAGCTGTTTAATGAAAGGAGAGATGTTTCACTTCACATCTGTAGTCTGAATCTTCCCTGCAGTGGTCACCATAATCATCACTATCATCTTCCTCACACATCACAAGAGTAAAAGGCTAATCGTTCATTTCCCTGTACTCATCATGGTTCATACTTCCAAGGTTCATGCTCTAGAAATCTCCTTGGGCTGATAATGTTCAAGGTAGCCATAT
The DNA here is from genome assembly GCF_000247695.1 of Heterocephalus glaber. The sequence goes on along the minus strand of NW_004624845.1, from coordinate 5,963,845 downwards.
GGTCATGCATTAAGTGAAGCTTCTAAGTATTACCAGTGCTCTAGTATTTAAGAAAAGAATCTGGAAATAAATGCTCAACATGATGAAGTACAATGTATTTTAAGTCTTTTATTATGAATTTTTAATTTGGTCCATTGAAGTGAAAGAAAACATTGTCAACAAACCCTTTTCATTTAAGTAAGCTCTTGTTTACCTCTGGGATTAATTTTTCTGGCTATGAACAGCTTGATAGTATTTATAGCCATGGTATTATCTATGTAAGGAAAATATCAAATGTAAAATATCAATGTGTAGAAAGTATCAAAGCACTGAAATATTTTATCTTTGGATCTTAATGACAAACTTTTATCCTCCTTGCCTCTTAGTGAGTAAAGTGGATGCAAGTTATAACTTTGTGAAAATGTGGGAAGATCTGAAAAGGTATGAGTAACTGAGGACTGAAATGATTTTCGTCCCATTTCTACCAGGGTTCCAAAATAAAAATATTCACTTAAGTCGTGCAACATCATTTGTAACTGCATTTAATAAAACCAACTAGTAAATGTACCAGGGATCTTTGATGTACAAAATGCACTTGACAAAGGGGGAAATCAATATGCATTCATTCTCTATTAGACTTTCTCAATGCCATGACAAAAGCCAATACAAATAAGAAAGAAATCTATACATTGCTACTAAATAACATGATGGTGAATTTCAATTTTGGAATATAATGTGTGGTGGAGTTTAATATATGAAAATGACAATAAATAGATTCTGCTGTGCTCCAGTAACCTTGCATCTTATTGGAGACAAGTAGATGAAATGGCAGCTGTAAAAATTACAGAGACAAAAGACTGAAGCAATGGGCCAGAGCAGGGCATTGCAGGGTTTACTGCTGTCCATAGTTGATTCTGCTTAAACAAGACTGAAAATCAGCAGGGCAGCTGGGCATGAAATTTTAGAGTGCTAGTCTGCCCACACGGAGATGCTCACTGTGAGTGGTCAAATGACATTTTGAAGTTAGTTTTGTGAAAAATAAACCAGGAATATTTGCTACTGTTAAACAGAAAAGGAAAAAAAAGAAAACAATTTGATCCTATAAACAAGTATTCTTAATACATCCTCTAACTACTGGTAATTTTTAAGGGATTAATGAACATTAAAAAATTACAAAGGTTGATCCAGAGAAGGCAAATTTACAGAGACAGAAAATAGGTATTTGGTTGCCTGGGGATGGGGTGGCAATGGAAATTATTTGTAAATGTTCATAGGGAATCAACTCCCTAGTTTGAAAATGCTTAAAGACTGATTTCTGGTGATGATTTTACCAGTAGATAAAGTTACTAAAATTCATTGAATTATACGCTTAAAATGGGCAAAGCTTAGGGTATGTAAAATATGCCTCAAAATTGTTTAACAACAACAAGTTTAGGACATAATCTAGAGCTTGTAGAAGTATAGCATAAGGCTTTTATTTGTTTTTTTAGTTATGTGCCATTAAGTACCTATTATACATTTTTAAATTCTAAGTTTTTAATTTCTTTAGAAAATTTTTCATCTGATCCTGCATTTTTTCTGAGGCTGGCCACCTGAAAATGATATTCATGTTTGGTCCCAGTTTCTTCTTCAGGCTCAAATCAGAGAAAATACTGGTTCAGAAGACCATGGGGCCATTGCTGGCCACCACGGCTGAGTTCAGTGCAGTGATGACTTAGAACATGGATGTGATTTTAGTGACAGACTGGCCTTTTTAGGCAGTTCTGCAGATGGCTTATAGCTGTTGGATTTGAAGCTTTGTGGCATGCTTAAAATATTAACAAAAAGAAAATGAGAAAATAAAACTAAAAGGCATAAATTTAAAGGGAAATTCATAAATTTTCCCTAAGGAAATACTGTTTTTTAAAATACCTAGCTATTTACTTGAGCTTAAACTGATCATTAAGGTAAAACCATTAGGGCCCAAATTGGGTCTTCAATCACAAAACTGATATTTAAAACTTAAATTATTTTAAACTTGTATTTTTTTTTGCATCTCTTCTCTTCAAATGAGTCTTTAAAATTACTTGGATATTAAAATGATATTTGTCATTATAGAAGTAACATGTTTCTCCAGACAAACCTTAATCCACCAGAGGCAAAATTATTCATTGTAATTTACCACTAGTTTATTCCACAAATAATTTCTGCATACCTAATATGTGCCAAGTACTCTCCAAGATGTTGAGATACAGCAGTGAATAAAATGAAACAAACAAACAAAGAAACAAATCCCATTTTCATTCACTTTACATTGTCATGGTGGGACCTGCTGGGAGTAAACCCCCCAAAATAATAATAAATATATCTAAGTCTTATTTAGAACTTACTACATTTAAGACAGTGCTAATTGCTATATATACATTATCTAACTTAATTCTCTTGAAGGTTGTATCATCTTTACTTTGCAGATGAGGAAAGGGAGGCTCAGAGGGGTAAAAATGCTTTGTCTCCAGCCATAATAACTAGTAAGAGATAGCTTTTGCCTCTACTCTGTTAAACTTCAAAGTCTCTTCTTTTAACTGTGGTAAATATTGCCTTTACAAAGGGTCTTGAGAACTCTCAGTACCTGAATTCTGACTGCCCTCAGAATTTGTAGATAACAGTACATTGTAGGAATTCTGAGAAATAATGAAGAATTATGCTTAGTTACAAAAATGTTTGGTTGAACCACAGCTATAAATTAACAAACATAATGCATATATTATAAATTTATATTAATTCTATGTAAATATAGAAGTATATTTACATACATTGATACATATTTTCCCAGATACACATATGCACATGTATATATACATATAGTACATATAAATATAAAATTATCATTCATGTAAATATAAATGTCTATGACCTCAAGAAAAGAATAAATGATTTTCACATGATAAACATCTTTAATTCATATTAAATAAAAATAAAATTTAAAAATCATGATTTTTGAATTCAAACTCATAAGATAGAAGAATCATATGGACTTTTTTCATTTATTAGAAGCCAATTGATATAGAATTTTTCTTTAAAAGGTCTCAGGAGGTATTAATGTTGATTAATTTAAAGGACAGTTTTTCTTTTTTCTTATTATTTTTTATCTCTACTTTCTGAGACATCATTATAGAAGATAAATCTCATAGGCAAAATATTTTCCCCAATAATCTGCTTAAAATTTAATATGTCAATTTTTATCCAGTTACTTCTTCATACTGTAACACAAGTTATCTGTTTCCATCTTAGCTAAATCTTGTCTTTTTTTGATGTTAACACCTTTAAAATATTTTTACACTAATAACAAGGGCCTATCAATTTAGCTATTTCATCAAGGTGAATTTATCTATTTCTTTTCATATCCCTGTGTAATTCAAAAGAAATTTGACTATACTGCAGTGTAGTTAAGATTGTATAAATTTTTATTTTAATAACCTTGCCAAGTCTCATAAGTATATGAGAAAACATTTCTGTTCTGATAGTTAAGGATTAAATAGAACAGCTGTCATTTGACAGTACCTACGACAAGTTTCCAGCAATTATTATTAGAAAGTAAAAGTTTGGAGGAGTCATTTAACAGCAGACTTGTAATGAATCCAGACCGTTACATGAATATTAAAGCTGCTACCTTAACAAAAGTAGATAAAAAAGCAGGGGTGGGGGGAATAGTTACACTCTTATTTACTCATCAGGGCAAACTAACAATATATTTTGAACTTGGAAGTTACATTCAGTCTCCACCCTGAAGAACAAGATGATAAATGCTTTTAAATGTTCCACATGGAAGCTACAGAAGGGATCAAGTCAGGAACGAGGCAAGATTGTCCACTATTATCACTTGTATTCAACATAGGTCTTGAAATTTTAGCAAAAGCAACTGTGCAAGAGAAAAAAAAAGGAATAAAAACAAGAAAGGAGGAAGTCAAAATATCCTTGTTTTCAGATGGTATGATTCTATATTTACATGACCCCTAATACTCCAGCAAAAAACTTTCAGGGGTCCATTTACCTACAAATGACTAAAATTTATCCTTCTTTATGGCAGAGTAGTACTCTGTTGTGGAGAAATACCAGATTTCCTTATGCATTCATCTGTTGATGGACATATAGGCCACTACCACGATAGACATCATATTAAAGTGATACATGCATACACATGTTTATAGATCATGTAATTCTTGAGTGACAATTCTTTATGAGTCTCTTGTATTTCTGCACATCTTGCCAATGGAAGCTTTTGTTGCTTTTGTTCTGGATAATCTTTGGATGGATATTTGTTTAATGTAGATCCTTGAATGACAGAGAGTGTTTTTTGCTGGAACAAATGTAGGTCTATTTATTGCCTGCTGTAATAAAAGTAATATCTTTCACCATAGCAAAAGGCAGCAGGATTTTGTTCACTATAAAAGATAGAGGTTCTTTTTCTACAATGCAACTCACTGCATGTATAGGATTCATGTGACCTTCTCTGTGTTGCCCTTGAACTGGGGTTCAAGAAACTCTTAAAAATGTTGATACTATGGCCACAGATATTACTATGAATAATAAAATCTCTGATCCAGGAATCTTACACCTGCCAGTATCCATGATAGTGTGGCAGATTAACTTGTTAGCTTGAAAGTAAGATAAATTAGTTCTTTTTTTTTTTTAGGTATACAATTTAATGACATTCATCATTGGAAATTTGCACCTTTACATAATTTCTCTTGGGATAAAACAGTTCTTGACATGCATTCCCTTACTTCAATTTAACTACTTTTTGCAGCATCCTATGCACTTAAGATAAAATCACTAGTAATGATAACAATATTTAATACAACAATTTCTAATGTTTAATGAGTCACATATGTTGTACCAAGCATGTCACATGGCATATATTCTTCACAATTTCTGTAAAAGGTAGATACAGTTGGCATCAGCACTCAATAGGCAAGAAACTGAGGTAGAGGCTCAGTTTGAAAAAAACCAAGGGTTTCTACATCCTAGTCTAATTTGTTAAGCAATTTGTTTCCCTTTTGTTCTGAGTTTACCCATCACTTGAGTTTCTACTTAAAAGAAATGTCCTTAGAAAAGCCTTCCCTTGACCCTCTCTTTTGTCTTATTCCTTCATGGAAATCTTTCTTCCTTTGCAGAGATTTCCAGAATTTATATTAATTATATGATTAATTGAGGGACCATATGATGGCTCTCATCTCACACAGACATATGGGGAAAGGAATGAGGTCAATTTTATCCTTTAAAAATTTAAGTATGACAGGTGCTCAGTGCATGTGTTGAATTACTGAGTGAATGGATTAAGGAGTTATATATGGTAAGTCTATAAATAAATTAGAATTTTGTTCATATGGTACTGATTTCATTGTTCTCTAAATATTCTGCCATACAGCTATTTAACTTTTTTTGTGTGTAAAAATAGTGAATTTATATAACTAAAATAAATAAGACTTGAGTGCTATTATGGCTTAAATATGAATTATCTTCCAACGATTCATGTATTGAAGGCTTGATTGATCTCCAGGGCAGCAATATTCACAGGTAGGGCCTAGAGAGTGACTGGATCATGATGGTGCTAACTTCATCAGTTAATGTGTGCATAGCTGAATGGCTTATGTGGAGGCTGGGCTCAGTTGGGGGAAGGAGGTTACTGTGGTAGTATCCTTGAAGGGTATATCTTGTCCCCAGCTTTTACCTTATCCTTCCTGGGTGCAATGAGCTGAGCTGCTTTTCTCTGGCATATCCTTCCATCATGATGTCTTTGCCTTAGCACAGGCTTAAAGCAAAGGAGTCATTTGACCATGGACTGTAATCTTGAAAAATGGGCAAAAAAACCCTTTCATAGTTTCAGTTGTTAGTCTGAGGTATTTTGTCATAGCAACAAAAAGCTGACTACTACAAAGGCTTGAGAGATTGCAGAGGCATTTCCAAAGTATGTAGAATGCAAGCACTGTTGCAGAAAACATGGTCAGGAGTGGTTGATAATGAGGATAGAGGACAGACATGTATATCATGGTCACTTCTGGTCACAGGTACATTTTATAGACCACATTTTGAGGGCTAGATCATTTGAAATATTTTATTCTAACTGATTATTACACATTCATTAAATGCCCCAAATGACTGCTGAACTTTCATTATCAACTTTTGAGTGTTTGTTGCTTTTTACATGTTAATAGTCTAGTTCATCTTTTCTGTAAATCATCTTGTTTGCTAGTGACCTAATGATATGCAGCTGTGTGAAATATGAGCTGGGTCAAATAATGGGATTTCCCATTTAAGAAAGCAATTTTAATGAAATTATATTGTTTCACACTTTAAAAATTCACAAAATAGGAGTTGGAAATAATTTTGTGGATAGCTGGTTTTTATTAGAAGTAAATTCAAGTTTCCAGATTGCTAATGGGAATGTTGCTACATTAGATGACAATATTTATTAGATGTATATCATTTACCCAATTTGGGAAAGAGGTGAGTAGAGGAAAAATATAATATAATTGCTTACAATATTGTGGAGGAGGTGAGCCTGGTAAAAAAGTTGATCATTCTTCCATTTATCCATTCAAAAATATAATTGGCTTCTACTTTTGGTGAGAGTACTCTAGTGTGGGTATAATATAAACGAAAAGACATGTTCTTCCATCTATCAATGCTCACTAGGTAGGCAATATGAATCACTTTCAACATGGTCATATCATACTTCAGATAACCTTTGTGGTAAAAATTATTTTACCTATTTTAAACATGGAACTTATTGGGGTTAAGAAACTTCAACAGGTTACTGGGTCAATAAGCAGAAGTGCTGAAACAAACCAAGAAACAGAAACAAAAACCAACCAACTGACTAACCAACAAACCAATCACAAAAAGCCTTAGAAAAGTCCTGTATCAGCATGGCTTAAAAATCTAACAACTTAAGAAGCATATCATAGGGACCTCCCCCTTGAGTGGTGACATGACCATAAAAATAAACTTCTAAATGTGATAGAAAATTAAAAGCACAATAATAAAGATATAGGAAAAATACTATGAAATTACCAGGAAGGAAGAGTCTGTGAGGTCTGCCAAGGAAAAATCAGAAAAGGCTACACGGAAGGAATAGCATTGGAAGATTTTGATCTGAAGTTTTACAAGCAGTGACTGTGAGAAAATTTTTAATGTGGGGGGAAAGAGCTGGATAATGAAGGCAGGAAATATAGAGGGACAAACTTTCTAGAAGTATTCACTAGTCATTCAGCTGAGATACTGGGGAATAAAATTGGAATGGAACAACATAGTGAGGGTACATGCAAGTAAACAAATTATTATTTAGTATAAAAATGTATATAGAAGATGTGAAAAATGGTAGAGAATAGAGAATGCAAGATTGTGGGAGCTTTCTTTGGTTCACACTGAGTGAATTAGGATGACAGCTGCCTTACAATAGAATATGAATTATTTTCAAATGCTGTATCCAGACAGTCTCTCCAAGCCTCAATTTTTTAAATTCTAAAAGAGAATATTAAGAATATAAAAAAGAGAATATGCTAGGATAGGAAAGGTAATAACCTATTTCATAGAATGCTTGTGAAGACCAAATAAACTAATGAATGTAATATATTTAGCAAAGTTCTGGTACATCACAGTCCTCAATATCTATAAGTATTATTAATATTAAATTATGATCTTTTCCTGATACTATGATAAGGGAAGAAAACAGTCTCAGGAGAACTAGCAAGATGTTCCTAAGCAAGCCTTGAATCTTTCCTGCTGTGGCATTTATATGTAGTTCTGGTCTATAGCTTCAACCTTGTCTATTGCCGCCCAGTGCATCAACTTCTTCCCAAGTCCACCCAGATGACTGCCACCAGGACCTCCACTGCTTTGTTCCCAAGGCTCCTCAGATTTGTCCCTATTATGGCAACAAACATAATGGTCTCTATAGGAGGAAGTTTAATATTTAAAGAATGATTCAATTATGTACATCTGCATCTCTTGGGGAGTGTTGGAAATGGTGATTCTTAAGCACATTAAAGTTTGAGAAGTTTTAGCTAGAGTATGAATCTAAACTCAAGAAACAATTTTACATCTAAGTATCCCAACTCCTAATATCACTGGGCAAAAAGTTAATATTTAATAAATGATTACTGAATGCATGCATCAATGAATAAGTTCATAGTGCTTTTTCACCTCCATTTCCTTCATTCCAGTCATTTCACATTATTTTCCCCATCAGCTTTTGATGCTACCTTGTCTTCTAACAGTGCTAACACTCACACATGAGCAGCCTGAGTTCCCAATACTTGCACACTTGATACTCTCCCTCTCTTTCTCTCTCTGTATATATCTATTTATCCCCTTAGAACTTCCTACTTCACCCTGTATTAATTATATTTCCATGTCCCTTTTCTTTTTTCCCCTATAGCCATGAGTATGAGTTTCTGAACATACACACAAAATAAATATAATTTCTTTGACTGCAAAGCCACCTTTAGAATTTGACTTGGAGGTCAAATATACTGCTCTAGTAAACAATCTTCCATCATCTGAGCTACTCCTAGCAAATCAAGATTTGTTTACACAATAAATATTTGTTGAATTAAAGATTACTGCTCCTGACTGATTGAAGTAGGCTGCTGGCTGGGAAGGAGCAATATACAGCTTCTTAGAACTGGCAAACTGTTTCCTTGCACCACTGAATAACATCTTGAAAGAGCTAAAGAAAATAAAAATTATGGGGTAATGAGCAAGCTGATGGGTGAGGACTTCAGCTGTGTGGAGCTGGGGCTGCTGCCCCCTGCCCCCATCCCCTTCTGGCCTCCTGGCTGTATTGGTACCAGGTTCCACACTGCAGAGGCATGGGGCTCATAAAGGCCATTGTCTTGAGCTCCAGAAGATACAGCAGAAGTGAAGAACAGAAAGAGTGCCTCTCTCAGGCTCCTTGATGAAAATTGAAGCCCACTGGAAAAGTGAAGAGACACCAGACTACCATACTTGGTAAGTTAGAGTGATCATCACCTCCCATCGGAACCTGGACTATCTTAAGGGGAAGGGCAGCTGGAATCTGCAGTAGAACCTTGCAGAGTTCAACCCTGCAGGAGGGCAGGGAGCTCAACTTGGGACTGCAGCCAGAAATCAGCCTGAATCTCATGGGTCTGTGATTGGCTTGCTGAGACTAATTGACTTACATCTGCACAATGCTGTCCATGTTGTCTATCATGACAGCAGAAACATATCCTGGAGGAGGCCCTTCAGTTTTACTCTTTGTTATTCTCAAAATTATTTTTTTCTCTTATTTTAAATTTTTAAATTTTATTTTTGTCTGCTCTTTTCAATTTTTTCTTTTTTCTCTTTCTTTCTTTTTCCTTTTCTTTCTTTCTGTCTCACTCTCTCACTCTCCCACATTGTTCTTCATCCTCTTTTTGTTCCTGTTCTGGCCCTAATTTGGATTTCTTATTTCTTTTTCTTTTCTTCTCTTTTTCCTTCTCTTGATTGTCATTAGTTTTAAAGGAAAGTAAATACAGTTTCTAGCCTCCCTATTGCTGTTAGGTTGTTCTGTTCTCAT
>NW_004624845.1:5842492-5933531 GCF_000247695.1 Heterocephalus glaber | reverse complement strand
GCAAATTTCCAATGATGAATGTCATTATATTGTACACCTAAAATGTACCAATAAAAATAATTAAAATATAAAGAAAAATACAGGATTCCCTTTCATCCACCAATGTCTTCATTTTCTCTGCAATAGAGCAATCTTAGATTTCTGTGTTCACTTTGTCACAGTCATTCCTGCTGACTTTGAGAGCATTGTTCAGGAGATCCTTTAAACTTCATAGAAGCTTAAGGTGTGCAGAACTGGATTAAAGGATTAAAAGGGAAATTTATTTTCCCTGATGGGACAGCTAAATTTTTATCCCTTAATTAAAATATTCTATGGTCAAAATATTTAGATCTCTCTATAAAGACAAGCAGGCTTATCCCACCCTCCTCCCCACCAAGCTTGCTCTTCCTCTCCCTTCATAATTTACTGGACTCACCATCAGGCTATGAATAGAATCAGTGCTTTATAATAGTCCTTCAACAAAAATTCATTCTTACCTCAGCTTGGGGTGTCAATTTGGGGGGAAGAGGGTCATAATATGGAATTTAGTTCACACAGAGAATATAATGATAGCTAAAGTTGATGGACTGCTTCTTTCTTACCAGGTCCTGCTCTTAGTGTTGTCTCTGTAACTTCTATAAACCTTCACCAGTGACCCCATGTGATGAACACTACAATTACTGCTATTTCACAGATAAGGAAGCCTAGGCTTAGAAGAATCACTTGCTCAAGTTTTCAGAGCTAGAAAGTTATGGAGGCAGAATACAAACCCTGACATTGTGACTGTGGAGTCTTTTTTATTATCCATATATAAAAAAGAAAAGCAAATCAATTCAATTTAGATTGTTTTATCTTAGAGAGGTATTTCAATGTCAAAGAACAGGAATTTTGGTGTTAGACTAATCAGAGCTCCCTTCCCAGGTCTGCCATAACAAGATATTTGACCCCGACTCAGCCTCCCTTTCCCAACTCACCTGCCAGGGCTGCGCAGAGGAAAATGAAAGCTTTTAGAACAGGGTGAGAATTTATCTTATGCTATAGAATTTAAAGTGTGTTTTTTAAAAAAGCTTGATTTCTTAATGAAAGTACATCTTTCCCCTAATAACAAAATTGTTTTTAAAAAAGTTAGGGGCAATAGTCAATGTAATTTATTTTTTAATAAAGTATCCACTTAGAGACCATATGAATTTAAAAAGCAAGGAGTGTTTCTTCCATTGTAAATCCTTGCATATGTCACAGTGCAGGGGCAAGAGGCTGCAAAACTAAATGTGGCTAGAGTGGCTTCTGTGACTTTTTGAGTTAATTAATCTCTTCTTAACCCAAATTGGGCTTAGTGATCACCTACTTTATAAAGGCAGCAAAAGCCTTTGGAAAAGAAGCTGCTTCATAATTGTAAGAAGGCCTTGTGCATTATGAGCCATGACCAGAGGGCTTCCTCTTTTGGTTTTAATTAAAAATGAAATTAAGAATTCTTTAAGATTATATCAGCCTGTTAAGGGCATAAGAAGGTCAATGATTTGTTAAGTGTCTTCTTTCTCTTTTTAATGGTGCTATTTCTAAATTAAATAGTGTGTTCAAGGCTCAGATTTCCTTTCAGCTTCCATAGATTCTTGGAAGGGATATGTGAAGCTCAGAAGACTGGGTGATTCAGCCCACAGATGTATTTTGCCTCCTTTCCCTTTCATTATCTTCTAAGGACTTTTTGGTCTGTGTGTTTCTTGTAGACAAGATTTCTCACTCTTTCCAAGAGGAGGTGATGTGGTCACCGTCTACTAAATATCTTATGCCACAAAGTTCTTACCCTGAATCACAGGGGGAGGATGAAGGCCTTTGAGAATATGAATGGTGGTGAACCTACGGCACGCATGCTGAAGCTGGCTGTTTTTATCACTGAAAGCTCTAAAAGGTTTGCCATCACTGAACTAGGGTGTGGACAGAGCCTAGATCCTTGCCCTTGCTAAACCAAAACCCACATTTTGCAAAACTGTTAGGATTACTAAAAACAAGGAACATATGTGAAATCCCTGCTTATTAATTTGTGCTCCATAAAGCCACTGTTATTTTGTTCATATTCCTAAGAAGACACAGGTAAGGATAGAAATAGCATTCCTGTAAGTATAAAGTTACATATAGGTTTAGAAACTTGCTACCTTTTAGAGGGAACTTATAAGTGTAACAGTAAAAGGGAAAATTTATGACTGTGCCTGTGGTGACAAGAAAGATGGCTGCTAAGAGTGATAAATGGGCTTAACATCAACAGCATTCTTATGACCTCAGGGAATTTATCTGTGCTTATGAATATTTTTCAATAGCAATAAGAACAAATATATATGAACTCATGGTTTTGAAATAGAATAAGCATATGGAAACAATTAAGACTAATATAGATAGTACTTGGGTGAAAATTTACTTGCTACATTTTCCTTGATCTTCATAATCATCCTATGAGGAGAACAGCACAGGCATGGTTTTATCCCTCATTTTCTGATGAGCAAATTGAATCTCTGACACAGAAGTATTTAGCTAAAATGCACACAGTAAGTATGACCAAAGAATGACCTTGACCCTAGATAGTTTGGGTGCAGTCCTTGGCTCCTCACATTGCACCACCTCAAACAAGACACCTCTATACTCTTTCTCCTTGTCTTTCTTTACTTCTATGGAGTTCGAAGTCTATTTAGTATGGACTAGAGGGCTCATTATCTCCAAGATAAGGTGATCACCATCTAGTAAATGCACTCAGCCCGAAATTCTTTCCCTAGTCACTCAGTCACCAAGCACTATTTGATAAATAATTCTGAATCCATTTGTGCCCGTGCCTACAGTCTCAGTTCAGTTCTCCAGCATTTCAACCCTACTGCATCATATATACACTGCGTGGTTCCTTGCTTTCAAACTCTCCTCACACAGCTAACAGTATTCTTTCTAAACAACAAGTCAGATAGTGTCTTTGTCCTATGGTTTAGAACAAAATGTCCCTGACAATCTCATGTGTTCAGAAGTAGAGCTTTCAGAAGGTGATTGGGTCAGGAAGGTTTTAACTTCCTCAGTGGATTAATCCACTGATTAAAATGATTTGATGGCATTATTGGGACACGATAGAAGTAGGAGGTGGCCTAGTGGGAGGAGTGGATCATGTAAGTGTGACCTCAGGGACTATATCTGTTTTTTGGTCCCTTTCTTTTAGATTCTTCCTGCTTTTTCTGCTTCTAGGTTGCCTTGAGCAACTTTTGAGTAGCTTTCCTCGGCCACACTTCCACCATGATGTCTCTGCTTTACCTCAGGTTAATAGCAATGGAGCCAGCTAACCAGGGACTGAAACCTCTGAAGCTGTGAACCAAAATAAATATTTTCTCCTCTAAGTTGATTTTTTTAAAGGTATTTTCTCACAGTGAGGAAAAGCTGACTAACATGCATTGCTCAAGTTTTAAACTCTTCAATAGCTGTTTATAGGATTGAGTGAGTCTAAAACCCTCAGCTGGCAAAATGTCTCTCCATAATCTGCAGCTGCAGGTATCTTCAGCCTTATCAACCATCCTGTGCTACACAGAACTACTGGTATTCCAAGAATGTACCATGCATTTACAAACCATCAGGCTTAGCTCTATGCTATTTCTTCACTTATTTGATGAACTAACTCAGTGGCTTCCTGATAATTTCAAGAAAAACAAGTGAAGCAATTATGTGACTCCTCTTCTGGTTATCTTTAGAGACTCACATCTATTTATATAATATGTTAAGTTTGAAATTTATATTTGATTTTGGATTTAAGGATTTGAGACAATTAAAACACTAAAAGTTCAAGGTGCTTGCTTCCATCATTATCCTCTTGTACTACTCTGACATTAGGTATGTTAAACTAAATAAGGAGGCCAATAGCTTGAGACTGTCTCTATATTTTGAGTTCTTGTATAATGAACTTAAGCCTAACTTAGTATATATAAACAAATTAAAACCTAAGTTAGGAGTTCAACAAACAGCAGTCTTTAATACAATCACAAGCAGCCAACTCATTACACTATGCTTGAATAAGACAGATACTTAACTGTAGTCATCAGGTGATCTCTCTACTCTGCTTCTGTGTTGTTCCTATTAAAATTCATTGCTCACACTGCTCGGCAGAGTTCTCTGATTCTCAATGCTGCCTGATTCATGAATTGTCCTTTGCTCAAACTCTGTTAAACTTATATAAAGTTTTACCTTTAACAAAGAGATTAGGTACTTTAGAGATATAGGCCTCAGCATATGTAGATCACACAGTGAATAATTGATCATATATATGTCTGTGAGCTGCTTAAGAAAGAGATAATGTATTATTCACCTTTGAATCCCAAGAATCCAGGATAATACCTGGCTCCTAGGAGTCCCATGAATATATTATTTTTAATGAGTGAAGATATTTTATATTCATATAATGATTCAGAGTCCATTTTCTATCCAAAATCTGCCATACATTTTAATTAGACTTCATCTGGTTTATTGCAGCCTCTATTTTTCAACTGCAAAAATAACAGTAATTAGAGCCATATTTATAAAAGAACAAATAAAAATAGGTCATATATATTGAGAAAACAGTCAAGAATGCTATTCTCCTTGCACCAGGAACAATGAAAGCTGAATAACTTTTAAAGTAGGAGAAACAATTACATCAAAAACTACTTTTTTTTCTTTAAGAAAAAGAGATGTACTAGATAAGTAGGAGTCTCATTGTAATGCCATTTGTTTTTCATAGAACTTCAAATTTGAGTTTAATTCTAGGTTCTACCCATTTCTGGATTGTGCATAGTCTGAAAAGTCAAATACACTAAACATCTTTAGCCTTAGGCTCTGTGCCAAGTAATTTAAAGTGCTTTCCTAAGGAAAACTTACAATTTCTCTGTTTTCTCTTAGATGACCTTATAGAAGTAAACTGTATACATAATGAAATTATCCCTGGGTGTGTTTGTTATCAATTCAGAGTTGAAAACTTGAGCATTCCCATTGAAACTTGGGAAATTGAGAAAGACTGATGTTGCTGGTTTTGCTGACTTGCCTTTATTTCTCTGAATGCAGATTAGGGGTTAAACTAGCACAACTGTAAGGGTGATTTCACATGCTGACTTTCTACAAACTAGCTCATAGACTAATCTGAGGCAGTAACTGCTGTATCAGTATGTGCATGCTTCTGAAACACACTCTGGGAATTCCTCAATACACTGAAAAACTACACGTCATCACATACTGCAGCTCAAAGTTAAAGCCTTTCTTTTGCATTTTTGGTTGGCTTTTTCAGCTAGCACCTTTGTAAAAAGTTTTCCTAGTATAGTATTTTGCACTTGGTGCTTAATAAATCTTGGTTGAATGAATTGATAGTTATACTCTTATAATATCTTTTGTTTTAGGGAAGAAGATTCTAAAATATTTTATTTTACCATGAGTTGAGATAAGACATAGACCCATTAAGACAGCTGATAATTATTATTAATTATTATTAGAGTCAGATAAGGGCTTGACTATGTATGTTCCTAACTGCCTGAGATTCTATCAGTTATTCAAGAACAGAGTGGGAAAAGCAAGGGATGATGTAGTAAATCGAACCCGAATTTTGGATTCTTTCCTGAATTATTGGCTGCATTTCAAGAAACACCTGGTTCAAGAGGTTATTTTCCATTAGAAAGAAAGTAAATCACCTTTGAAATGAATTGTTCAGTCTTCCTGAGGAACTGACAGCTAACTAATGAATGTATAATGTGGACATTGACCATTCAAACAAGTTATGTGAAACTGCGACACAAAGTGACTTCTAGCTACTATCATTTGTTTTCATACATAATTCCTGGAGTAGTTTTATGTACCTGTTAAGAGCTGGGTAAAGCATAGCTTGAGCTATGACCTGCTCCAGAAACAGGTGTCACTTTTTTGTCTGCAGATCTTTCCATGTTTATTCATTCACACAATAATTTTGAGTCCCTGGCCAGTGTGTTAAGGGTTAGGGATCTGGCAGGACACAAAACAGGCATATTTCTGCTCCTTGAGCTAATAATGTAGAATTTGAGATAGAAATTTAGTTTGCATATCATATAAATAAATGTACAATTATAAATTGTTTGAGTCTTATGGAAAAGGGGGGAGGGAGTGGAGAGAGAGAGAGAGAGAGAGAGAGAACAAGAAAGAAACAGGAGACCTAGTGATCTCTTTCAGAGAGTTTTTCTGAGGATGTACAACTTTAGCTCAAATCTAAGATGACCAGAAGTTAATTAGGCAAAGTGTAAGAAGAACTTCTTCATTTCAGGGAAAGACGTGTGGTGTGCCTGAGGCAGAAAGAAATTTACTGCATTTTATGAATAAAAAGAAGGGCAATGTGAGTACTGTGAACAGCAGAAAGAAGAGCAACATGACATGTTCAAGAGAGAGGCAGGCAGGTGCTAAATCATGCAAAGCCTGGATGCTGTATTAATGACTGCATTTTATCTTAATGCAAAAAGAGAGAGATAAGATATGACCTATATTTAACAGATCACTTTGACTGCATTCAGAATAAACCAGGAGGACAACAATGGAAGAGACGAAATGAGTTAGGAGGCCATTGTTGGTGGGAGATGACAGGGCTTCCAGTAAAGCGGTGCAAACAGAAGCACTGTGGAGAGAGTAAATAGATGTGGTCCAGATTTGGAGGTGGAATCAATGAGATTTGAAGATGGAATGAATGATAGAAGTGAGGGAAAGTAAGGTATTAAAAATGACTCTTAAAGTTTTAATTTGAGCAACAGGGTAGATGTATGTGTCATTTTCTGTGTGGGAGAAGTGTGGAGAAGGAACAAAGTATAGTGAAATAAAAATTTTTGGTATCAGAACACTGATGACAAGGCCTCTAAAATGGCTGTATATATGTATGTGTATGGCTTTTTTCTAGAAGGATAAGATACAGGAGAAGACAATGTGAAAAGGAAAAAAAGACAGACTTAGAATAAATAGAAAATATAATTTCTAAAGGGGGGGTGAAGGTGGTAGTGGTGGTGGACATAGGTTGGGGGCTGGGGTGTATCAGAATTACCAAGGGCATATTATTTGAAAATTATAACATTTTCAATTTGAAAAAAATAAAAAACATATGAAAAGGAAACACTATGGTCTTAATAATATTGATTATAAGAAACTGACATGAAGCAAATCTTGTGTTTTCACCCAGGAGGCAGATTCTACCAGCTGCTTTTTGGTGAATTCTTAAGGAAGAATGCATCAAAATCCCAAGTGGAATGACATGAAATCCGTATAACTTTCATATTCATCAAAAAAGGAGTGTGGGTTAAAAAACAAAAAAAGATTAATTGACACTGAGCCAAAGAAACAGAGACGAGGCATAAGATAAAGATAGATAAAGATCAGAAAAAGAGAAATTAGTGGAGAATTTTTCCAGTGAGCAAAAATGTCTCGCTATCATGCCCTTGCCAACACAAGGGCTTATGTTCTACCACCAGGTCAGATTTCACCTGGGTTTGAATTCCACCTCTGCCACTTATTAGTGGGTGATCTTAGACAAATCGGGAAACTTCTCAAGTTTTAATTTTCTCATTTGTGAAATGAAGACAGTGATAATATCTACCACATAAGGTCACTATGAGAATCAGAAGACATAATTCATGAGAAGCACTTTAACAAAATGCTTGGCTAAAGGAAGAGCCCAGTAAACATTAGCTACCTTATGCAGCTGACTACAGAAGCAAGAATAGTAGAAAGTAAGTATTGTAGGCATGTATACCTTCTCACCTCCCTGGGGCTATGGTGATTTTTTTCCTCTTAGCTTCAAGATGGTATAGTTCACTGTACTGAGAAATAGTTTTTGTAGTTTACTAAGCTATATGATTTAGGTAATATTTATAAGACATTATGAAATACTATTGAGGTTTGTTACAAATAAGTAAAAATTCTACAGCTGATTAGTCAAAAATACTTTTATTTATTTCTAGAAAAGTTAGAATCAATTTAAAATTTGTTATTTAACTTCCATACAGAAACTAAGAATTGATGTTTAAACTAATTCTGGAAAATATAGAAAAGATGATGTTCTCTATATAAAGATTCTCTTGATATATTCATTTTTTTCTTTGAATCATTCTAAGTTCTCTATTTTCTTAGCCCTGACAATTATTTTATAGATATTCCATCCAACAATATAGCTGTATAAGTAGTCCATTATGAGTAGGAATGCCACCACTGGGATCTTGATTAGACTGAATTGGAACCACCTTATGGGACACTGGATCCTATTTTTCTTACTTTCCTCTTCCTCTAATTCTTAGTACGATGCAAAGATAGGGTTTTCATTCTTTATCATACAAATGCTTTAGAGTATTAATACAGAATTGTGTGTAGCCTTTAGACTTAGAACAATTTGTTTACAAAGTTATAGAAAGACTCAAAATTCTGATATCAAATCTGGACTCTCCACTTATTGATAAAATAATACTGAGGGTAATGTCTTCACCTCTCTGAATCTTTTTTTTTTTTTTTTTGGCACTGGGGATCAAACTCAGGATCTTGCACTTGCAAGGCAGGCAATGGAACCACTGAGCTAAATCCCCAGCCCATAAGGAACATTATTTTTTATTTTTTACTTTTTGGTACCAGGGATCGAACTTGGGTCTTTGCGCTTTCAAGGCAGGCAGTGGAACCACTGAGCTAAATTCCCGGCCCTCTGAATCTTTGTATTTGATAAATGATGGAAGTAATTAAATAAGAGAACACACAACTAATATGGTATAAATCTTAAGCTTACGTTTACTGTAGTTAGCAACAACTCATTCTGTAATTTTAGGTAAGTTGAGTAATGTTGTAAGGAATCAGTTAAATGGTGATATTAATTCAATATTTAGTTAAACTTCTGTGTTTTGTTTTGCTTTTTGGTACCAGGAATCAAACTCAGAACCACTGAGCTAAACCCGCAGCCCTAGTTAAACTTTTAAATGGCAATAATAGTATTATTTCTTAGGCTGTGTTATGCCTGGGGCATAGTAAAATACTTATTAAATACTATTCAAAAGTAATAAATATTCTTGTTCATACTTCTGTAGGAGGGAAATGATAAACTCTAAAATTGTTTTGAAATATAATACCTTATTAAAATATATGGGCATCAAGAGCGTGTGGAACACCATGTGATCATGTCTGCATGCTCTATGATCACACAGGAAACAAAAAGGCAATGTTCTCAATTTCTCCCACTGTACCATAGGTGCAGAACATCTCCCTATCTCAAGGAAGATGCTGAGTGCATGAAAAATGAGCAGAGGTTGATTCCACCCATTCATCCTTGTGGAAGCACATGCAACTCGAGAAGATGAATTAAGGAAGCGCATGCAGTACCTGGTCATCTCAGAGTCAGGGAGCAGGCCTAGGTGGTAGTGGGGATAGGGAGCTGAGAGAAGGAAGCTTTTGTCACACTCAACAGGGGAATAGTGCCTGGGAGAAGAAGGCTTATCACACAGTTTGTTCACAGTGCTGTAAACAGGTTCCGGAGGCCTGGTGATACAAGAGGAAGAGATAGATATGCATGGTTAGCACCTACAAGGAACAACTAAGTAACTAGTAGCATTTCACGATATGCAAAATTAAAAATACAAAATAATGTCATTTATTCCTTATATACTACTAACGGAAACCAATTTTCCCACTGGTAATGTTTCCTATAATACTTTATTCTTTTGCCTCCCTTGTGGGTAGATGAGACCCCATTAAAATGTTCAGTCCAATGTGATTTGAGCAGGTTTCTGGGGACACGTGGAATAGCTGCTTATATGATGGATTCAGGTTCCAGGTCAGGAGAGGGAAGTCAGTGGTCATCTTGCACTGTGAAGCAACTTTGAGGATGAAGGCAAACAATGCAGAGAGTGGAACATAAAGTGACTGCCTGTGTCACCGATGATTTATAATGCTACTGTACTGCCTCTGGACTACCTATCTTTGGAGTTCTTTAATGCAGGATAAAATGAACTATTTTTATTCATGCTAGTATCATTTTTTTGTTATATAAACTATATCTAGTAATTACAGATATACTCTCAAAAAATTTAAGACTGCAAATTTAATATGAAGAAAACTACCAATAGGGCCCACAAGAGGTAATACATTTAATTACATTTTCGTCCATTTAACCTCTCTCTATACACAAGAAACTATAAAGAATGTTATTTTCTTACTATATAATTTAGAGCTTGAAGCTGTTACGAGAACTCACTGCATCTATATTTAAAATAGTATATATAAAATGGTAGCTGATGTAAACTGCCGCTGCCAGAACGGGACCTTAGAATAAAGGAATTGATGACTTCTTTGGAGTCATAAAACATTTTCATGATGATGTCATTTCAACAGCATTGTACTTTCTGCCTGGGAGGGCTGATTCAATTTTCTCAGCCTGATGTTGACTCTACAGACCAAAAAAATTATATGAGCAGTTTTCTCCCAGTCCTTTTATCACAGTAGTACCATATTTAGGAAAACATTTTCAGAATCAAAGCAGGCTAATACATATCTTTAAAAAATTCCTAATTATATTGTATTTAATTGAAGGGAAAATATTTTACTATTTGAACACTACAAAAAATTAAAGAAAATGAAAATGAAGCTTGGTAGTTTGTTCAGTGTTGAACCCTTGAAATTTTTACCTGTATCTTTTGTGGAACCATTTTTGGATGGAATATTGTTACTTTAATATATTGTTTGTTGACTTATTGTCATTTCTAGAATTCTTTCACAGTGGATTGATTACTTGCCAGTGTTTAATTATTCATCACTCCAAGTCTTTATCAAGGCAAATATAGTTGCTGATATTACAGGTTCATTTTCACCTGTCACTTAGTCTTCCATTCCTTCCCTACTTATTGTTATTTTATATAGTTAGAGGCAAAAAGAAGAGACAAATCAGATTCAGTGTATATTCTTGGTTTTGAGAACACTTGATACCTTGAGAGACAGGTTGATGAAAAAATACCAAAATGTAACAACACTTGACACACTTGACAAGGTCCTCTTGCAACCAAACAACAAAATTTAAAACATCAGTCAAAATCTCCTTTTAAGTGGCATAAAAATGGATTAATATTTGAAGATTTCAATGTAAGAACTTCCTTATAGCCCTAAGATTCTGTCCTATATTACTTACGACGTAGGCTACTGTACAACATGAAGAAAGCACTGCAGAAGCCAGAGCGTAGACAGAGGAATGACACATAGCAAGAACTTGATAAATGTTTCATTGAACAAATGGATTTTTTTTAACCATTCTCTACTGAGAGGGAAAAAATTTGCCTCTTTCAAGATAGTCATAAGTTTTCCTGAACCTCTTTGTTTGGTTTAAATTTTTTAGAGTATCATTCATTCTCACAGGTTATCTTGAAGGACAGAAACCCCAAAGTAGTCAGTTTGGAAGTGAAAAACTTTTAAGTATTTGGTGTGTATGGTTCATCCACCCACAGCAGGTGGGCTTCATGTATTTGAGTCTAGCTACAACGCCAGCTCACAATTCTTGTAAATGTCACCCAGGAGTAGGGTGCTCCTCAAAGCCTTCTCATCCCTGAGTTCCAGAAGGCCTAACACTGGCAGTTGTCATCTTAGTCCTTCCCTGAGTTTATATTCTCAGTGACCTCTTTGCAGACAGACAAGAAATACTAATTGCTGTCACTGGGATCTGGGCAGCAGGAGCAGATGCCACTATCACTTTCCATTAGGTCAGTAAGGAAATGGGGTGGGGAAATGACTTTTGGCAGTGTGAGTCAGCCAGTTACAACAGAATGGGCCTGTTTATCCTATTTTAAGCATCCAGAGTTAGAAGATAAGTAATATGAAAATCTAATCTGTAGTGCGTGTGGTACTCTCCATCCTGTGGATGTTCCCCAGAGAGAGAAGCAGTTGCAGATCTCTTAGTGCAATCTCTAAGCAAATTTATAAACAAATCATTTATCTAACTGTCTAATTATCAATGGCCATATATAAATGACTTTGAATCTCATCTGCTGAGCTATTAGCATTTATTTGCATATCTATGGGTTTATAATTGCAAGCTCTTATAACATATAATTAACATATCCTGGCCCTTGGTAATCTCTCTTTTCTCTAAATTCCATTAGAACTGGCTATTTGTTCTGCTTTCTTCGCATTTTTAATTGCTAATTCACAATGCTGGCATATTGGAGAGAGATGATGCTTCATCTACAATTTACTTTTAGAAAAACCATCTTGCATGCAACTGCACTTTCCCATTTCCCCCATTTGACTTTAACCCAACTCAGTCTCCTCCCTGGCCAATGCAGCTTACTTAGAACACTGAACCTGATTTGGGCCACTTCAACTTGCAATCATGATCTGTTAAAAGAAAAAAGAAAAAAAGGGTCCAGGCCAATTGGATCCTGTTTGGAATATGAATCATGTGATAAAGGGGCAGAATAAGAAGTTGTCACTGGTAGCATAAGATTCAGACAAGGGGTCACTAATGCAGACAGGGAGTCCACTAACTGTACAGCACCAGACTGAACTCTACCAACCTGGGCAGAGGTTCACTGAATTGAGAATAAGTCTAGGTTCATTCTTTAGGGGGCCTTTTAGGGTTTATGTTACTGAGTTTCCTATGTGACTCCCCTATAACATTAGTTGTGTAATGAAAGTTAATTATCAACCTCCTACCCTCTCTTTATTGGAGCTTAGGTCAGATCTATTGTTTGCAATAAAGAGAAAATAAAACAAACACTTCATTTGTTTATTTTACATTCCCTTCAGATCACTGAAGCTAGACTTCCACTGAAAGAAAATGACAAAAGCTTTTATCTGTATGTAATCTCATAGTACCTGAGAACAATACCAAAATGAACCTGTCTTTAAAATGTTGATATTTTGTTTATTATTGATTCTTTTGCATTCATTTTATTTTCTAAATTTACATTAAAACATTATTATCCTAGTTACTGAGTTTTTGGTGTCCCCAGAACTTTTACTGCTGACGTGAGTGTCTCATGTCTAGTCTCCAAAAAGTACCAGGGACAATAATGTTTGTGATGGAGATAATGATGACTGTGATTGTTAAGTGACTCTTCAGTTAAGTAGCATCTGAAGGTTTAAGATCAAAGTAATAAGACTTCTGTCTCTCAGAGGTAACAGTAACATCAAGCTGTCTCAGGCAAAGAGCTCAGCTTATCATATTTTGTTTGCAGGTTTAGAGTATTAACTCCTAGAGGATCAGGACCAAATCTCCATTTGTCTTTGTTTCATCACTGCTTCCTTGAATGTGAGAATTTAAAAAGCACTGACTGAAAATGAGAAGAGCTGTGACAAAGACAAAAGGGTTCAGCACTTTTTATTCTTTCTTCCTGAACCAGAACTTTATAAGAGGGCAAATCTAAAATTATAGTAGGAAAGATTTGGGTCAAATATTTGTATGCCTTTGAGCATAAATCTCTATCAAACTGACATATATGGGTAAATTCACAGAATATTCAGATTCTCTAGCTATGGTAATCTTAAGGGAATATCCCACCTCATGCCCTGCATTAAAGACACATAACCAAACCACAGCACTGATAGCAGTTAGGATGCCAAGGGCTCTGATGCCTAAGCATCTACTAACGACATAATTTCAGGGAAAAATATTTTTTTGACCTTAAATGGGTGCCTCATACTTCTATTTACAAAAAATATATTACAAATAATGCAGGTGTAAGCACAGATGATTGACTTGCAGGCCTGGCCTCATAGGTCTTCAGGACAGAGTTTTGGGAAGCCCTAAACATAATTAGGAGGTAAAAGAGAATAGAGGATCAAGTTGTTTGCTATGTGCATCAACGTGTGAGATATCATTTTAATGATAATGATGATGAGGCTGACTTCTCTTAATCTCATCTTTAAACAGAAAGTGTTAGTCACTTGGTGAAGATGCTAACAGGGCCTTAATGTGTGATGATCTAGGGAAGGAATTTGTGATAGATAACTGATTGTGTCAACCTGAGTAAGAAACACTCAACTAAATTGGCTCAGCATAGTTCTGGGTGCGGGATAATCCTAGGAAGGATTGTCACCAGAATGGTATCAAAGGGAAATGAAGAAGGAAGGTTTGTTTTCATTTCTTCAGAGGAGCTCCAGTCTTCACCTTCACTTTGGACATCGTCTCCTGGCTTCCACACAGACCCTTCAGCTCTCCATTGCAGACCCTTTGGCCTTCTGATACGGACTTCCATGAAACACTGAGCTCCAGGTCGCAGACTGGATCCTTTGGATCTCCAGTGCACACACAGACCTTTTGCACTCTTCCACACCATCCTCAGTAGGCAGCCATTGTAAGCCAATCTTGTAAATTCTCATATATATATATATATTAAATCTGTTTCTCTAGTAAGCATTGACTGATACTGCTTTGGTTTAGATAATTTCCAAGAGCTCATTCATTCCTGTTAATTCTTTGTGGTATTTTTTGACGTGTATTAGTACATGTTCGTGGTACATCCTGATCACATTCATTATAGGCAATTAGTGCTTGTACATAACATATTTCAATTTTTTTCCCTTCCTTCCACCCTCTTTTATTTTTTCCAGCATTAGATTTATTTATTTATAAAATCTTATGTAGTTAATTACCACATATACAGATTTAAAACCAGACTAATAGACTATAAAACTTAAAACACATAAGATGATTGTACTAAGTCAAAGTATACTGTTAGATACATTGTCCATGCTGGATTTCCATTAACTTTTTTTTCCTCCCCTTTTTCCTATTATCTGTCATTCATTTCATACTTTATTTATATATTGTTTTTCATATAAAAGAAAGCATGCAATATTTGTTTGTATTTCTAATTTACTTCACTTAGTATTAGCATCTCAAGGTGAGTCCATTTTCCTACAAATGATTCATTTATCCTTTTTTATGGCAGAGTAGTATACCATTGTATATAAATACCACATTTTTTTCTATCCATTTATCTATTGATGGACATATAAGGCTGTTTCTAAGATTTAGTTATTATGAGTTGTGCTGCTATAAACATGGGTATGCATATATTGCTTTGATATGTCATCTTTAAATCTTTCGGGAAGCTATCTAGAAGGGGGGTAGCTAGGTCAAATGGAATTTCTAGTTTTAGTTTTTTGAGGAATTTCTATACAGTTTGCCCAGTGGTTATATCAGTTTATACTCCCACCAACAAACAAGAAGGGCTCCTTTCTCCAACAAGCTCTCCAGAATTTGTTATTGGTTGATTTCTTGTTGGTAGCCATTCTTTCTGGAGTGAGATAGAATCTCAGTGTTGTTTTAATTTGCATTTCTCAAATGACTAGCAATATTTTTTCCATGTATTTATTAGCCATTTGTATTTCTTCATCTGAGAAGTAGCTATTCATTTCAGACACTCATTTTTAAATTGGGTCTTTAAATTTGGGAGGGTCTAATTTTTTTTTAGTTCTTTATATATTCTAGGTATTAATCCTTGTTTGTGGAGTAGTTGGAAATTTTTTTTCCATCCTGAAGGTTGTTTCTTTACCCTGCTGTTTCCTTTGCTGTGCAGAAGCTTTTTAATTTGATGCGATCCCATTTGTTGATTTTTCTTTCATTCCCCTAATTCTAACCACCATCAGTTTGGGTCTTCAAGGAGTTCTACTGCGTTCCTGGGAGTTGATGCCTATTGGTACCTTGTCAACTTTTCTAGACTTTAGCTTCCTTATTTGTAGAGTTTTCATGACATTAGAAAGGAATAATTACACAAACAAAGTTATAAGATATAAAAGTACATGAAGAGAGAAATTATTATGAAGCAGGATGGTGGGCACAAAGAAACAGTTCTGGGTTTGGGTTTCAAATCTTTCAAATTTCACCTTGTTACCTTCTATTTCTTGACCTCTCTAGGCCTTAGCATTCTTATCTGGAAACTGGGGATAGTAATATCCACCTGGTTGTAAGGAATAGGGAGAATGTGCATAAAACACTTGGCACAGTGCATGGCATTCACAGTAGGCTCAGCAAGAGGCAGGTTGATCATCATGCTCAGACATTGAAGCTCCCAGGGACACTTAGCCTCTGAGAATGTTGCCTTCCTCTATGAAAATACACAGAAAATATAATCCTCTCCCACTCACTCAGAAACTGGCATTTCATACAATGGTGCTTTTATATAATATAAATTCTCTTCGGAGGAATGAACAAAGGGGATAACTATCAGTGGCTTTTATCACAAAGGGCGCTACATAATGGTACCTTCTAAGGACTCACTTTTGCTCCTGAAATTGAAAAGGTAATTGATCCTCTGTCAAAGCACTGGAGGCTGCCGCTCTGTTTCTCTAAGCTTCTCAATTATTTCCCTTGCCCCTAACAATATATCAGCCTCAACTCCAACCTCTCATTTGTGGCAGCATCTCTATAATGATTTGTGTTAGGTATGATTCACAGCTGTGGTGTCATTTCAAATTATTGAGCTGTTAGTAATTTGTTATTAATACTCTCTGTACCATAATTTGCAAATATTTACTTTTTAAAAATAGAAAATGAATTGGTTCATCATTTCTCTATATAAATATTGCTCTCAATTATATCTTACTGTTTGTTGAAGAAAGGGTAGAGTTAGAGCTATATCATTTAAAGTCATTTTGAAAGTTTTGAATTATTAAGATGCCTTATTTCTTCATATGAATGTTTATATTTCAACAAAATTGAGCCCTCTCAAGGTATAGGTCATGGAGCATTTTATTGAAATAAGAAGTTGAAAATCAATGACCTTGACAGTGGTAAGGATAACAAAGAGCAGAAGTATCACAGGATCCTGGGACTAAGTGTGTCCAGGTACAGTAATATTTTATGGCTTTCACAAAGATATTTAAACAAATATTCTCTGAGATGCACAGGTTCAGTATTATGGTCAGACCAAGGCCTTTGAAATTTGGGTTTGAATTATTTGAGAAAGGTACAATATGTTCTATACTAGTGTTTAAACTCTTACACTTTTGTAAAACCAGTCTTAAAAGTTTTTTTTTTCTTTTTAATTGAGCTCTTAGTATAGAATACAAGTCTACAAAAAAGCAGGTTAATGCCTACATAGCATCTTGATGGAAAAGAAAGTGTCAAATAGAATAGGCGAAAGAAACACATATGAGAGGTCTGACTACATTAAAAGTTAAAACCTATTGGCAGAAATACCTTGTAACCAAGTAATACACAAGGGAAAACATCTGCTCAAATATATCAACCAATATTTTCAAGATGCTGCTACAACTCAACAATAATAGCATTTCAATAAAAAACAAAGGCTTTTAGCATTGAATCACAAAAGAAAATATAAATATCAAAGAAAGACACACAGGTAAATATTTAACTTCGCTAGGAATAAAAGTAATGCAAATTAAATAGTATCCTCCCTTGCCTGTTTAAAAGTAACAAAGGATCTTAAAATTGCCAAAAGTCACAATTTTGTTATGGTATTCTGAGACAGACATATTGCTGGTGCTATGGGGCATAAAATAATCTTAGAGTTTGGGAGTGTGGCAATATATTTTAGGAATTTCACCAGTAATCCTGCCCTTCCTTTCAGAAATACTATCTCTAGTGTGTTATTCTAAAAAGGAAATAAAAATTATGTACACAGATTTCTAAAAAGAAAATCATTGTGGTTTGTTATAAAAGCAAAACTGAACAAAATCAAAGGAAGCAACCAAAGGTCCAACCAGGAAAGAAATGTGTGGAACACAAAATATATCCACAAGATGGCTTATTGTATGTTTTATTTTATAATGTCAAATAGAGTACAAAGTTGTATATGGAGCTGTGAGGACAGTGGGAGATCTTTCCATTTATTTTTCTTACCATTTGAGAGAGGTACTGTTCCAAGGAGATATGAAAGCAAACATTATAGAAAATAGGGATTCTGATGCAGGGCTGAGATAGGGTGAAGAGGACTTTTAGAAAGTAACAGCAAGTACAAACTTAAAGAGCAATATGAAAACATGTCCCAGTTAGAAGTTTGTAAAAGGTTTGCAGGAGACAAAGTTAAAAAGTTAGCCAGGACTTAAGTGTAACTGTAGGATCTGAGGTGACAGAGTCATGAAGGTTAGTATTACTCCCATTAGATGGAATTATGGAGCTCAGTCACTTTCATTGTTCATTTATACTTTCATCCATTCCACAAATGCTTACCAAAGAGCTACTCTGAGCCAGACCCAGACAGAGGTGTGTACTACATATATATGTAGAGAATAAAGCAAAATAGTATATTGAGCAAACATTTTGTTTGGATCAAAATCTGACAGAAAGAAGAGATTTATTCAAGCTGCTTCATCTAGTAGGACACATGTGCCTGGGATCCCAGAAAAAGCTGCTGTCAGATCAGTAGGAGTAAGACCTAATGAATTTTTAGAGTTTTCTCATCAAGATCCTTTTCTCTATGCATTACTTTGTCTTCTCTCTACTCTACTCTTTCTTTTAACCCCTTCTACTGAATGTTTATTCTCCTTTTACATTTGGAATATGTAATCATTGCATTTATCTGGGGAGTTTGTACATGTACATAACACATCTTAATACTTTTTTTGTTCCCTTCTTTTCCACTCCCTCTCTGCTCTTGCTAGCTGTTTTTCCACTACCCATTTGCAAAAGTGCTGTTTTCATTTTTTCTTCAACTGTTTTGCTGGGGCAGGGGATTTAAATGGAAAAAAAGTCTCTAACCTATTCTTGCTTCTGTTGGCAATTATACCTGCAATGTAAAATGTTGTCGAGAATAGGTCAAAGAAAGCAGACTGTGAGTCTGACCCTAGATGCCAGGCTCCTATCTGTAAGCCAAGGATATTGGGTAAGCTGTTTAACTCTATGTCTTAGTTTCCTGTCCCATGAGCAGGAATAATGACTCATTTTCAGGCACTTATGCATATTAGATGAAATGATGGATGAATAGCACCTAGTACAGTAAATGTTGTGACTACCTCAGATATTTAAACAAGCAATGTGGCAGTAGGCCATCAGGTTTATATGACCACCTCATGTCACTTTTAAGAATATAAATTCATTTATAAGAGAATCTCCTCTTACAATGTCAAAACCATGTTTATGGGTATGCCTGGTTTACCAGATTTAGCTAATAAAAGTACAAGATGCCTATCTAAATTTCAATTTCAGATAAACAATGAATAGTT
This sequence comes from Heterocephalus glaber, assembly GCF_000247695.1. Next base: position 5,914,418 of record NW_004624845.1, on the reverse strand, counting down.
AGTATAAATATGCCCATATTACATGGGCACATTTATACTAAAACATATTCATCTGTTCTCATTATTTAAATCCAAATTTAACTGGGCTTCCATGTTTTATCTGGTAGCCAGCCAGTCCCTTTGCTTTGCATTATCCCTGACATGGCCAATATTCTGCCATCCAGTACATCACTCATGATGTGGAATAATTTGCTTGTTTACTTTGATTCTCCTTTTGGTTTACTGTGTTTTTTTAAGTTAGCAAATGTGTTTATTTTTCTTCCCAGTGCCCAACCCAATATCCCAATTTAGATTTCTGCTCATATTCATTGCCACACCCACATCTATGCATATGCATGCACATGTATAATTTTAAATAAAAAGTAGCTCATATTACACATATCAGTATGCTAGTGCTTTTACTTTTACATTGTATTTTAACATCTGTCCAAGTAAGAACACACAGCACCTCTCTCTAATAGCTCAGATATCTTCTCTACACACTAGTGGTGGTGGTATTAGTTGTTGATTTACAATTCAGAAATCCCATCTCCAAGAACCTGTCCTATAAAACTGAGCATAATAGGTGTGTATAGAATTGTCACTGTCATAGGATTTGAAAAAAGAAATAGTGGAAAAAATAGATATTCATTCATATTGGACAGACATGTTAGCGTTAAAACACTGTTATGTAGGTAAATTTAATGACACAGAAAGTTATTCACAACATATGAAGTGAGAAAAGCAGGTCAAATATTATATATACAGTGTAATATAGTTTTTGTTACTAAAAAATATAAAAGTATGGCCCCAATTCTAATTAATAGATAATAAAGGGCCAGGAATTTAGCTCAGTGGCACCAAACCTGCCTCACAAGTGCAAGGTCCTGAGTTCGATCCCTGGTGCAAAAAAAAAAAAAAAAAATGTTGCTGAACTCCATTGCTATCAATGTGTAGATACCAAATAGTTTCTCTGGTGTGAGAAACTGAAAGAATCTGAAAGCATATACCAGGTAATTTGCTCAATATTATTTCTGGATAATATGTCCATCTAAAAATCTCTATTTTTCCAAGTATTTCATATTTTCTAAATGACTTTTAAAGCACATAAAGATTGTTCATTACAGGGCCGGGGATTTAGCTCAGTGGTTTTGCCGCCTGCTGAGCAAGCGCAAGGACCCGAGTTTGATCTCCGGCACCAAAAACAAAAACAAACAAACAAAAAAAGATTGTTCATTATATAGGATAAGAAACCATAAATCTGTACATGCACTATGTTGGCAATTGTGTAAAAAGCATATATATATGGACCGAAAATCCACCAAAAACTTAATAGTCTTTGCTTTGAGCAGTGGGATTATGGATAATTCTAATTACTTTTCTTTTAAAAAATTTAATGTATAAAAGAATAGATCTTAAATGTTCTCTTTATCAAAAAGAAAGAAAGGCTAGGGCCAGATATTTAGCTCAGTGGTTCTGCCGCCTGCCTTGCAAGTGCAAGGTCCTGAGTTTGATTCCTGGTACCAAAAAAAAAAAAAAAAAAAAAAGAAAAAAGAAAGGCTATATTAAATAGTCTAATAGTGGTAATCATTTTACAATGTGTAAGTATATCAAAATGTCATATTGTATCTCTTAAATATATAAACATTTTATTTGTTAATTATGGCTATAAATAAAGCTGAACAATCATAAAATATATTTATATATTAATTTATTCTAGAGGGATGTGTATTAGAGACTTACACTGGGCACTGTTCATTTACTCCAAAAAGCAACATATTCTCAAATGACTCAGAAATAGAAATGAAACTTTTATTTCTATGTGGTAGGTAGGTACTAAGAAGGTATTCTAAGAGCTGTAAAAGCAGCATTATGAATAATTGGTTATGACTAATAGAATGGCTTAACTTATCATTACCTTTGCTATTTAAATTCATCAGAGTTTCAAATGTCTTCAGTTATGCAAATATATTTAGTTACTAAGAAGATTCCAGTCAAGGTTTAGTCTACTTCAGGGAAATTATGCACCAGTTAAAGCTGTTTTATAAAAATGAAAGCATAATTAAAATAAATTTATTGCAAATGTAGTCTTTTAAAATAATTTATCCACTCATTCAGAGTATATTTATTGCACTTACACAACATAAAAGGAGGGTGTAGAAAGAGCTTGAACTTGAGCTTGAACATTCAGGCTTTAAATTCTGAATTTCAATACTGTTCTGAAATTTATTTATCTGTGTGACTCTGGGGAAGCTACTCAAATAGTCTAGATCTTGGATACTTTATCTGGAAAATGGCTTAAAACCTATCTTCAAGGACTGCTGTGAGATTGCATGAGACCAAACATGCAAAGCTGTGACAAATCACCTGCCATATGGTAGGAACCCAGATAATAACTATTTTTATGTGTCAGATACCAATGTAGGTGATGCAGAAGATAAAAATATGATCCTAACATAGATTTTTCCCTCAAGCATCACTTCATCTTGGAGATGTGCGCTTGTATTTAACAAGTCTAAAAATGGTTAAGTGTGATGTGAGAGAAAGAGAGACTCTAGATAGTGTGGACTTTTCTCCTCATCATTTCCCAAACTGCCTGTTCCTCCTTCCCAAACACGGTTTTGAGACAAGCAACCTATGGTTTTCTAGTTTATGCTCTTTAACTAAGAGAAGTCTTCTTACACCCTGTTGACCAAAGTACTTCAAGCAGGCTAATAGTATGAATTATATGGAGGGACAGGATCTTTTACAGTAAAGCCCTTTTGGCCAGAGGGCTGTTGGCCTCTCTTGAGGATCCAGGAAAAACTGTACTTTGTTGAAATACTTACTAGACCAATGCAATCAATGGAAGTCAGAAGCACTAGTAAATGAACTACTGGAATGAAGATATTGCAATAACGAAACTAGATGAAGATTTTCATTTCCTACTAATACTAGGGCTGAACCTTCTGTCTACTACAAGTAACTAATCCAGAATACATTCAATAGATTTGTAAAATTCTAAAACTTATACATTCTGATGTCAGTTAATGTGGATATCAACCAACAGAAAGCATATAGAGATCATAATTATAAAAAGATACAAGCAAAAGTAATGGTCAAGGACCAGGGATTTAGCTCAGTGGTGCCACACCTGCCTGGCAAGCTCAAGGTCCTTAGTTTGATTCCCGGTGTGTTTGTGTGTGTGTGTGTGTCTGGTAATGGTCAAAACATCAAGAACCAGTGACATCCCTAGTGGGGTCATATTAAATTACCTTAGTGCAGCAGGGTACAATGCAGAATACAGAGTTTAGCATCAACTCAACCCTCTTATCATCTCGTGAAATAGTCTGTAAAATCTATATGGATTGTCTAAGCTCTGAAATTACATGTTTTAGATGATGAGGTAGAAGAAAAATGGTTGAATATAAGGTTATTACAATAAAAAGAGAATCTCCAAGTGTCTTTTATTATCTGGTCACCTACATCATCATCTTCGATGTTCACAGCAACAAATTTTCACAGTGATCATTATCTATAATTTTTGTACAATGAAATTAAGGCTCAGAGAATGTATGGTGTTTCAACCATTAATTTTTGCTATCTTTTTTCTTATTATGGCATTATATAGATTCTACTGCTCATTTCTTTCTCAACTGTGATTGGAGTGGATAATTCTATGATTTCTTCTATCTTTTGAATTTATTATGGATTAGTTACATATAGTAATGAAAGGTTTGTCTTTGGTGTTTTAAAAGAAAATTTTACGTTAATGCACTATCTTCATTCTTATTTTATATTTACTGTGCTTCTGACTTGTTTGTACTGAAGAGAATGGTCAAGTTGTGACCTAAATATAAGTCTCTTTAACTCCAAAATTCACCATGCTATACTTAACCAAAATAAACCAAGTGGTGAGATGTAAAGCAAAACACGAACTACCAGCAGGATAGGGGTAGTTAAACACACCATCGAATCTCTGTTTGTAAGGCGTCTGATTACTGAATTCCCATGAGAAGCATCTAGTTACATACAACAGCTTCAAGGTCAAAAGGTGGCAACCAAAATGAGCATGGAAGTTGGATCAGAATTATCCACCCATTTCCTCTCAGCCTCCATCTTGCTGCCCTTGGCAGGGTGACAGGTCCATGAGATGACCAACAATTCCTCCTGACTCTGACCAACACTTAATCTTAAAGACACTGTCTTTCTGCTCTCAGATGGAAGCTGTATAGTTAAAGAAACTTGAAATACATAAGATTCATTTATAAAATTTCTTGTAATGGGAAATGGGTGAGGGTTAAGGTACTCAAACTAATGTAAGTTGCTTTTTTTAAAGCAATGTAAATAATAAAGGATGGAAATGATATTCTATTGGAATATTAATATGTCACTTAAATTTTCTATAGTTTGTTCCTTCTCAAGTTCAAAGTAGATAACAAGATCTTTTTGTTTCCTTGCCTCATTGGAGACTTGTGATGCAGGAGGAAAAGCAAAATTTTTTCAAAGATATATCTTCTCCAGGTTTTTGCTTTTCAAATGTCTGAGCATCTAAAGGATTGATGCTCTGGGAAGATCTGAGAGGAGATGAAGGAAAGATAGAGTTTATTATCAGATGTAATTTAAGGTTTTTTTTGTTTTTTTTTGTTTTTGTTTTGTTTTTTGGTACCAGGGATGGGGATCAAACTCAGGTCCTTGCGCTTGCACAGCAGGTGGCGAAACCACTGAGCTAAATCTCCAGCCCTAGATGTAATTTAAGTTAAAGTAATCAAAACACTGCCTATTTAAAAATAAATTTATAGAGTAGAATATAAACTTGCTACAGATACTTTTTAAATGGCTATGACTTTTAATTATAAAATTTAAGCACAACTGAATTAATTCTGTTCTGTAACTCTTGCTCAAGAGCAATGCTTTCCTATGCACATTGCTACTAATACTGTTGTAGGTTCAGAGTCATCCACTGTTAAAGAAAATTTACCTTATAAGAGAAATGCCTGTGATTTCTTCTAATGTGTCACATTTGCTTTGTTTCTAATATGATTTTCTGAAGTCAAAGAAATGGAACGAACCTAATAGTTCCCAAACCTGTTTATGCATCAGAATAACCTGTAGAAGTTTTAGTTCTCTTTCTAATACCACAGTGCTAATGCGACACTTGGTCATCTGGATTCAGTAGTTCTGGTGTGGGGCTAGGGGATCTGTGTTTAAGAAGTGTGCTCAAGTGACCGTTCAGTGTCAGAGTTGAGAACTATAATTTTGGATAACAGACCTGCTCGTTTTGAGAAAATTATAAACTAGTCACATTTTTGAGTTGTACTAACACTTTCCATACTATAAAATCCAAATTACTATATCCCAAATTTTTGAGCTAAAAATAGTCAACTGATAAATGTTAGTATTTATAGAGTAAATATTTCTTCTTTCAAGAGAAAGTAAAATATAGTGCATTTCATTATTTCAGGGGTGATTTTCTACTAGATATATGTATCTCTATATAAAGCTTTAGAAGTGAAATTTAACTAAATATTTCGAAGTTGAAGAAGACAGTTATTCAGAGATGATCCTACTTTGCTTTGTTCATACTGATCATATTCTCACTATGAGCTCCATGCTCATTTACAACTCTTATACAGTTCTCCGAAATTTGTTCTCACAAATTTTAAGTTCAGCGTAATTTTATTAGGGCTACTCTCAGTATTCTATGGATTCTAGCATGCATGTATAATACTGTATATGTAAAATTTTGTACAGTCACATATAGTCTAAGCTAATACTAGGCAGTGAAGACATGGAATTAATACAACTACTCGGGAACTAGAAGACATCATTAGGTGTGCAGGTATTGCAATGAATATCATTAATTTCTATGATCACATCATGAAGGCATACAAAATAAACTTTGCATTGACTTAAAACTTTATGATGCTTACACATTAAATCTGAATAATTGGGAAAGGTATATATTTATACTTCATAACATAGAATTTATAATTTTAGAATTTTTGCAATGAAATCAGTTTCTTTGATACAGAACTTTTATATAGTGATCATAAGTAGGTCTGATTTTGAAATGATTCTTCTAAATCAAGATTAATATATATTTTTAAAAAGACACTGAGAGCCAGGGATTTAGCTCAGTGGTTCCACCGCCTGCCTTGAAAGTGCAAGGTCCCAAGTTTGATCCCTAGTACCCCCTTCAAAGACATTGAAATGTAAAGAAAATGTCACTAAATCAATATAAAGTAATAAAAACCTACGCTTGAAGAAAGGTGCATTATAAGAATCTATGTATTTATTAAGCTAGTTGAATGGTTATTTCTCTTGCATTTGCTTCTAAACATCACTCTGTCATTTCCACCCAGCTTTGATATCATCATAACTATACACAGTGCTGGAATCAATGTCTGACTCTAAGTCAAGACTAATAACAATAACAGTAATGGCTAACCACAATATAATTCATTTTGAACCAGCTGTGTTCAGAGTATTTTACATGGACTGATTCATTTTGTCCTTACATAGGTATGGATAGAGATACTGAGACATAGAGAAGTTAACTCATCCAAGATCAATAGCTAGGTAATGGCAAACCCAGAGCCCCCCAAGCCCAAATCTATGCTTTTAGCCAAAATGGAGATTCTTTCCTATTTCTGAAGTACGGATTCTGGATTTGTTGTTTACTTTGTAAACTATTGTAGGGGAAATCGTAGAATCTGTCATCTCAGATTCTCTGCCTATAAAATGAATATAACAATTTTCTGTCCATTTTGTATCAAGTCATAGAAATTAAAATGAGAAATAGGAAAGTATCTGTGCAGTATTAGATAGCTATGAGGGCTTAGTAATTGTGTTATAAATTCAAAGCAAGGTCTCACATAATTGGCTTTGAATTCTTCAACTATCACATTTATTGCAGCTATTTCATTTTCCTTCATTCCCTGTCTCAAAGTGGTAAATGAGATTTTAAAAAGGATTAGGGCAAAACAAAACATAAAACAAAATATTTGGCTCCAATGGATCAGTCAATAGCATTTCTATTAGGAAGGAGTTCACATGAAAATGGACTCACATAATGCTAATTCAAGGTCAAGCTAATTTTTTAAAAAAAATTCTAAGATGGGGAGTTGATATTTAAGTGTTGATACACAGAGAGATACAGTCACAGCCATGGCTAAGTTCTTTCAGTAAATTGTTCAGTAAGGCAGCCATAAAGGGTGTGTTATTACAGCCAGAATGACAGTCATGAAGGACTGATCCCCTCTATCTGGCACTGTACCAAAGATGACTGCTTCTTATGAATGGGTTGAAGTATTTCTGGGAGAAGCAATCATATAAAACTTCAGTTTTACCTTTCTAGATAAAAGAATAAACAAAGACTAGAAGCGTAGGGAAGATTCTGGAAACTTAAAGCCAATAATGCTACCTATGTGGTACATAAAGAAGAGACACTGGAGTTAGTTTGATGTTATATGTCAACTATGTAACACTTAATAACTTGGTCCAGTATGGGGTGTATGGAACCTATTTCTGTGTACCCCAGTTTCTTATCTGTAAAATGAGGATAAAGAGGGCCCGGGATTTAACTCATTGGTTCCACTGTCTTCCTCTTAAGCAGAAGGACCCGAGTTTGATCCCCAGTACCAAAAACCCCCCAAAAATAAGGATAAAGATAAGATTTATCCCATGGAGTAATGTAGAATGTCTAAGAAATAACTCCCTAAGTGTTTATCATTATTGTTTTTTAAACTCTGTTTCTTTTTCTTCCTCATGAATAATGTGAAAGGAACAATACCTACCACAAAGATAAAATGAGACAGTTTGTGGAAAAATTTTAGCACAGACTGGTACACAGTAGAAATTAAATAAATCATAAAAATTAACAGTTCAAAATGTGTTTCACATTTTAAAAAATATTGCTGCCTACTTGGTTCCAGTGTCTTGTAAAAGTAATTTAGAAGACAGAAGGAAATATTCACTTTCTTTATGGGTTGAGAAGCTCTCTTTAAACCAAGTAAATTAAGGTGGAAAATTAAATGTAATAATATATGAAAGACATTTGGCATCAAGTGAGTCTCAATAAGCAGTGCTTCTTTCCCTCGTGTAAAGATTTAATAAATATACTGTATGTGTATTCAAGCTCTAGACCTAACATATTTTTATGTACCAATAAATGTGATATTATTATTTTTTGGGGGGGGTACCGGGGATAGAACTCAGGGTCTTGTGCTTGTGAGGCAGGCAGTGGGACCACTGAGCTAAATCCCTGGCCCTAGACCTAACATTTTTTAGGGGGACTGTAGTCCTAATAATTCTTTCCCTACCTCTTCCCACATCCCCCCCTTTTAAATAAATGTCTTTTTAGATTATCAATAGTAAAAGATAAGAATTTATATTCCTATAAGGAAAGGGGGAAAAAGCAACTTAATATATGTTAAATGCCAATTATTTACTTTCCTTATGGTGCCTGTATTCTTCAATACCATCCTGCAAACTACATTATTATCCCTTCATTATAGGTGAAGAACCACAGGGATAGGATACACAGCCCAAAGTCATAGAGCTATGTAGTAATAGAGTCTTTTTGTTTTTACTAATCTTGGAAAATTTCAAATATACAATATAGTATTAATTATAGTATACAATATAGTATTATAATATAATTTCAAGTATATAATATAGTATTAACTATACAATATAGTATACAATATATATACAATAACTATACAATATAGTATAAGTACAGCTATCACATTGAACACTAGATTAATAACATTTACCCAACCAGAATAACTGAATTTTTACCTTTGACTGACATCTCCATTTCCCCCTCAGTTGCAAAGCCTTGATTCACATCTAGGTCCCTCAAAATCATGCTACTTCTTTTATTTATCTCGCTCCCTCCAAAGAAATAAACATCTGAGAGAAAACACTGAAAATTTAAAAAACTACACAAGATTATGGGTAGGGTCTTTAATAATGGATCCTTAAAAGAATTAATAAAAATCATCATGATTTCTATAAATTATAATTTAGAGGTTAATTACCAGATGTTCAGCCTAATCCACTTACTTGTTAAATTCTACACGGCTAGCACATTGTATGTAATGTGGAATATCTTGTAGCTTCCATTCGTTAACAGCTGGGACTAGAGTATAAATGGAAGAACTTCTAAGTACAGTACTTCTGTGTATAACTTTTACATTTTTGGCTCCCTTTACATCCTGTGCCCTATGGAAGCTACCATAAGAAATCAGTTTTACTGGCTAATTCCTATTGTTTGTCCCAGTTTTAGTCATCTTCTCTAAAAAGCTGTCTTTGACTCAGCAGGGAACAAGATGTCTTTTCCAAATTCCCTATAGCTTTTGGTACTGCCCTCCAATACATTTCTATTAATTTTAGGTATATTATCCTGCATCTCTGCACTATTCACTTTCCTGTCTCTCTGAAGATACAAAATACTGGCAAGTATTTGTTGAATAAATCAAAAGATGGGAAAGTAAAATAATGTATGTGTGGATGAAATGAAAAATTAATAAAATGAACAGAAATGGAAGATAAAGGAGGAGAAAACCTGAGAATTAAACATAAAAGACAAGTAAGCATTAACATGAGATAGAGCACTAAGACAAGCATTTGTATATGCAGATGATGGATGTATAAACTGAGGCAAAAAATCTCAAGAAACCAATCAGTCAGCATATCAAGTCTTATAAATGTTCATATAGCTCCATTAAATTCAGTACACAAATATTTACTGATTATTAAATATGCTTCAGGAATGCTTCTCTGTGTTGAGGCTAGTTGATATCAAAATAGACAAATCTCTGTTGTCACAGAATTTATAATTTAACACAAAGAAAGAGACAAGAAACAAATACTCAAGTAAATGTATTGGGCAAAGATAACTGGGGAGAAAAATAAAAAGAGGATGAGAGGTTAGTGACCACAGGTGGGTGATATGTATGTCGAGTCTGAGATGGCCTCTGGCAATAGGATGGATTCTGACTAGGGAGGCAAAGGAGAGAAGAAGAAAACCACAGACATGTAAGAGAAAAGCATTCAAATAAAAAGGAATAGCAAGCACACACTTCCTAAGGCAAATCAGACCTGCTGTGGTCAGGACACAAGAGAGCCTGAGCAACAACAAAGGGAGTGGTAGGAAGTGAGCTCAGAGAGGCCAGCTGAAGCTAGATCAAGAAGGGCCTTAGAAGTAAGGGCTTTGGGTTTCTCTCCTGGTACTGTGACTGGATTTACTGTTTAAATAATAATACCTGGTATGATAAAGTTAGAAACAAGAAAACCATATGGGAAACGGTTGCAATAATCAAGTGATAAGTGATATGGGTTGGACTAGTATAATGGTAGTGGAGAAATGGGCGCATTTGGATGTACAGTATTTTTTTGTTTGGTACCGGGAATCGAACTTGGGTCCTTGTGCTTGCCCAGCAGGTGGCAAAACCACTGAGCTAAATCCCTGGCCCGTGGACGTACAGTATTTTGAAAGCGAAGTCTACAGAATTTGTTGGTGAATGGTATGAAAGGAAAATGCAAAAAGAAAGTTGACCCAAGGGTTTGTGGCCTAAGCAACAGCAGAATAGAGCTATCATTGACTATGAAAGGGAATATTATAAAAGGCAGGTTGAGGGCCAACACCAAGTTTGCTTTAAGACATGTTAAATGTACACCGTATGCAAGGCAAACAAGGGAGGTGATAATGAGGCACTAGGGATCCAAGCAATATCTTAAGGAAATATATAATCAAAAATTAGGGTCTGAATGAGTGCACAAACATTATCTTGAATAATATTCTAGGAATAACCTAAATGTTCAATCATACAAATGTAGTTAACTAGATTGTGAATCATCCCTATATAATAGATCATTATATAGATACTAAAAAAGTTTTTAAAGTCTAAGGACATAAGGAAAAATTTAAACTACATTGTTAAGATAAAGTAAAAATAAAACAAAAACAAACAAAATATAAGCCAACAACTCAACTGTACATAATATAGTCCAAATTTTATAAATAAATATACAGACCTAGAAAATCTCAATAGAAATATACCAAATGTTAATAAAATTATCCTTCTCTGGTGAGACACTTACTTTATAAGTTTTTCTTTATATGTTTGTTCTTTTATGATTTTCTACAAATACATATTACTTTATGATTAGAAAGATAAAAATGAGACATTGGAAAGATATAGTCAAAGGAGGATGCAAAGTTGATTTATAGTAATTAAAAGAAGAATCATTAGAAAGATTGAAAAGAATGGCTAAGAAAAATATATAAAGGAAGTATTTTAAAAAATGTTTTTATTTGGATGCAGCTCCATTATCTACAGTAATGAAATTATCCTGAAGGAAAAAGTGAATGGTGCAAGCAAAACTGATGAGATTTTTGTCTGTAGTATAGTAAGAATGTAAGTTATTGGCATGTAATTATTATAGCCAACAGTTTTTTAAAAAATAAGGCAATTACTAATCTTAACAAAGTAATCTAACTCATAGCAGCTAATGACACAGGAGATGGAAGGAAGTCCAATTATCAAAGTACAAATCTACATGTGGACAATTGGGAATCAGCTGTTTTCTTGTTTCCCGTCAGAAAATTACTTCAGTAGTGCATGGATGTGAAAGGAAATTCCTAGAGGAAAAGCCTATGTATACTTGCTTTGAGTCATAGTATATGCCTTATTTCAGTGTGTACAGATAAGGGCCAGAAACCAACTGTACGTTGCGTTAGTGATAATAGTTAATTTGCACTGTATGGTACACAGATTATCTGATAGTTGGTGGCTTCTACAGAGGTCTTTCCAAAATTCTTCATTGTCTCCCATTAATCCTTTTTTCATCAGGCAGCCCAGATAAGAAGGGCAATGATGAACTCATTCTATTAAAAAGTGATGCAGCATTGTGTCAGTAACTTTTTGAATTTTACAATTACAGCAACAATAGCTATAAATAAGCGATAATTATCTTCCATAAAATTATAGGCATAATGTTGTGTGTTTATGTCTGGCTAAATCATGAGATGCACAGGAAATGACAAATATCTATAAAATACAGTCTTAAAATCCCCGTTACTCTTTTATTTTTGCTCACATTAAATTCATTTCCTGACAGCAAACAGCAGCTCAAATATGTTTCAAATACATATTTAGATCTCTCTCTTTAATTAAGATTTGTCAACTTCCCCATTAACACACTCTTTCTACTTCTAACAGCATAGCTCTATCAATCATGCCTCATGGTTATGTAAGTAAACCTAAATGGTTACGTAGAGCCACCATCAATAAAGAGAAACTCCCCTGGAGACTTTCATTTAATGGTTTATCCTCCATCTGTCTCAGTAGCTTTGCCTCACTCCCTCCTTCCCATTACAACACTGCTTCAAAGGAGACATTATACTATCAGGCTCCGAATTAGAGAAGTCAGGGATACAGCATGGAGCAAAACAGATAACTTGGAGACACTTCCTTATGAATCTTCCATTTTGCTAAGTTTTATAATGAACTTTATAAAACTGTGAGGAGTCTGATGCCATCTTTTTGCTGAAATTTTTAAAGGAAAATATACAGGGTTTTAGTTATTGAGTGAATATGAAAAATCAACAAATTATTCAGAGGACCATTGTATTTAGCTAGAGAGGTCAAACTGATTGACTGGTTTATACCATATTTGATTTGACTAAAAGTCCTACAATAGATTTTTCAGTTCAGGTGGTACTAGATATTCAAAGTGGTCATAAAAATAGAGATTCGTGATAAAGCATTCAGACCATGTGTTTTTCTGCAGTAAAATCTTCTAATATTTTCTGCAAGATAAATAAGTTGGAGAAGTGTGTAAATTTGGGCAGTTGCATAATATTGTTGGCTATATTTTAATAAATGATTGGAGGATATTTACCATGAGGGTTTTATTTGTGGAATAGTTCATTTTAAAATACTTAAAAAAATTCTTTTATTGCTACATTTTAGGTATACAATACATTTACATTTATCGTTGGGTGCTTGTACCTTTACATGATATATCTTAGTTCTTATTTTTTCCCCATTACCTGTGAGCCCTTCACCCCCTCCATCCTTCCCTATTTACATAGATTTTGTTTCCACTTTTTTTTTCTTTTCTCATAATTTTTCCTTTCCCTTCGTCCTTTTCCCCTTCTCCTCCCACCACCTCTACACCTTTGGACCTTTTCTGGATTAAAATGATTAAAATACTTGTTTTTTAATATTTATTTTTAATATTTATCAAGTGCTTCCTTCCATGTACTTTACATGTTATTGTCACAATAAGCCTCTAAGGTACACATTCTAAGGATTATTCTGCTCCTTTTATAAATGAGAAAACACAGGCAAAGAGAAGTTGCATAACCTATTCAAGGTGACAGCTAGAAAGTGGTCAAGATGGGATTCAACCCTAGTAGATACCACCATGACCCACACACCTACTCACTCCGTTATACTAAGTATGATTCCAAAGTAGGGTCAGTTGACTGCTTAGATTGCTCCTAGCTCTTTTCCACTGTATTTGGTCAAAAGCGTATAGGAAAAGATTTCTTTACTGTGTAAGAAGATGTAACACCCAATTTATTCAGAAGTGGTTTTAAATCATTACATACAAAATAAAATAAAAAGGAGCAAGGCTAGAACATGCTCATACTTCACTATGATGCAAAATGTTGTCTGGTCCCTTGAAAGCATGTTTCTAATGGAAACCATCAACCCTGAGCCATCATTAATTAATCATTTTTGCAAAAGAAATAATAATTTGCAAGTTTGTGCAATTTATCTCCATGCTTCTCAAACTTGGGTACTCATTTGTATCTTGGGGCTTATTGAATTTGCCAGGAACTATGAATATCATTAAAAATTATTTTGGTGTATCAATTTCACTTCAACATTTTATAATAAAGTTATTTTTATATTAAAGAAAAATGGATATTCTCCAAGCTTTTGTGTGTTTATATTTGGTCAGAAATCTACACATTCTACTCCAGATTCTAAGGAGAACAAGCTCATTTTTGAAAGGATGTGGATAGAAATGTTTGAGAAACAGTGGTTCAGCCTCTAACCAGTTCTGATCCACAAAGTTAAACAGCAAGAAAAAAGGAAAAAAAAAATAACAACACATGACAAATACTTATGTTGTTCCTAAAAGGTAACTTTATAGGTGATGAAAAGTATTAAGGTAGTTGGTAATGAAATAGCCTAAATGCATGCCTGGTTTTTACAAGAATGTGGGAATCCAGCTCAAAACAGCTCAGAGCCTGGTGCTACTCACTGCTCTGCTCTTCTTCTATTGGTGATCCTCCAAGTCTAGCTGCTATAATCTCTTCTCCACATAGTGCCAGTGTTGTTTTTTAAACATAAAATAGATCAAATAATTTACCTACACAGTACTTTTATTTTGTTTTTAGTATATTTCTCTCTAGCAAAATGTATTCCTTTATTAATACATGTTTGCAGTCTATAATATTTACATTCCTTGTATGTAGCTGGCAGATGTACCAAACACATCTTAATTCCCTTTCTCATACCCTTCCCTCCTCTTCCCTCTGCCTCCCTCCATCTCTTGATTCCTTTCCCATTTGAGAAAGATTGAGTTCTCTATTTCCTACCACCTACTTTTATTTTGTTCTTTATTTATACTTTGGCTTTCTTGTATAAAAGGAACAATATGATATTTAAGCTTGTGTGACTGATTTATTTCACTTAACATTATGGTCTCAAGGTAACTCCATTTTCCTACAAATGGCTCAAATTTATCCTTCTTTATGGCAGAGCAGTACTTTATTATGTATAAATACCACATTTTCTTTGTCACTTCATCTAGACTGCTTCTAAGATTCAGCTATTATGAATTGTGCTTCTATACACATGAATATGTATGCATCACTGTGGTATGATGTCTGTAACTCTTTGGGAAGATACCCAGAAGGGGAATAGCTGGGTCAAATGCAATTTCTATTTGTAGTTTTAGTTTTTTTTTTTTTTTTGTACCTGGGATCGAACTCAGGACCTTGGGCTTGCAAGGCAGGTGCAGTGCCACTGAGCTAAATCCCTGGCCCTAATTTTAGTTTTTTGAGGAATCTTCATAGTGATTTCCATAGTGGTTGTACCAGTTTACATTCCCACCAGAAGTGCAGAAGAGTTCTTTTTTCCCTACAACCTTGCAAGCATTTATTATTAGATTTCTTGATGATGTCCATTCTTTTTGGGTTAAGATGGAATATTAGTCATGTTTTAATTTGCATTTATTTAATGGCCAGTGATGCCAAGAATTTCTTCGTGTATTTATTGGTCATTTTTACTTCTTCTATTAAGTGTCTATTCACTACACTTGCCCATTTTTTGATTGAGTCTTTTGCTTTGGTGTGTCTAGATTTTTGAGTTCTTTATGTATTCTAGATTTCTTAGTTACTTTCCTCATAGCTGAGACAAAATTCCCAATATCCAAAGTTAAAGGAAGAAAGGTTTATTTCAGCTCACAGTTCGTGGGGGCTTCAGTCCCTAGTAAGCTGGCTCCAAGGCAGGGTGGCATGGGAGAGGGGGATTACAGAGGAGAAACAGTTCATGGTGTGGTAGGGCAAGCAGAAGGTGGTGAAGCAGCAAAGTAGCAAAGTAGCTTCTATCCCTTCATATTCCATCCAGGCTACCCGCCTTTTGGCAGGTGCCACTTACATCCAGGTGGGGTGCCCTTAATCCCAGCATCACACCCTTAATCCCAGCATCACACATCCCAATCCAGCTACCTTCAAAACTCCCCATGGGGCTTTGAGGGGACATCTTATACAATCCATAACACTAGATATTAGGCCTCTGTCTGAGAGATACAATAGCTGGCAAATTTTTTTTCAAATTCTGCAGGTTATCTTTTCATTCTGTTTGTTGTTTTTTTGCTGTACAGAAGGTTTTTAATTTGATATGATCATATTTATTGATTCTTGGTACTATTTCCTGTGCAACCTGGATTCTATTCGGAAAGTCCTTGACTATGTGTCTGACTTCAAGAGTTTTATCTATTTTATCTTCCAGAAGGTTAAGTGTTTCTGTTTTAATCTTTAGTTCTTTGATCCATTTAAATTTAGTACCCAGTGAAAGATATGAGTCTAGATTTAATTTTCTGTATGTGGCTAGCCAGTTTTCCCAACACCATTTATTAAAGAGGCTGTCTTTCCTCCATTGTCAAAGTTCAAATAGTTGAATTTGCTTGGGGTTGTTTCTGTATCCTATTCCTTTCCATTGATCTTCCTATCTGTTTTTGTGTCAGCATCATGATATTTTTATCACAGCAGCTTTGTAACAAAACTTCAAGTTAGGGATTGTGATGCCTTCCGCTTTGCTCATTACCCAAAGTTGATACTGCTCTTCAGGGTCTGTTCTGGTTCCATAGGAATTTTAGAATTGTTTTCTCCAGTTTTGTTAAGGATGTTGGTATTTTGATGAGTATAGCTTTAAATCTATATATCAATTTTGGAAGTATGGCCATTTTGACTATGTTAGTTCTGCCTATCCAGGAAGATAGGCTCTCTTTCCATTTTCTGATGTTCTGTTTGATTTCCTTTCTCAGAGTGCTGTAGTTTTTGTTGTAGAGGTCTTTCGTTTCCTTAGTTAGGTTAATTTCTAAGTATTTAATTTTTCGTCATGTTATTATGAATGGTATTGTACTTTTCAATGGATTCTCAATGTATTTAAGAATAAACTTTTACTTTATCATTACCTACAAAGTCCTATATCATCTGGCCCCTGCCCTTTTCTCCTTTATTTTTTATATATTCCCACTAGATCATCTGCTTTTAGGCACTCACTACACTTATTCCTGACTCAAGGATGTTCCTTTATCTTTATATCACTGCTTTCTTCTTATTATTCAGGTCTCAGCTCTAATGCTCTCTCCTCAGAGAGGTACTCTCAGTGTATCCTATGTCATGTTGTTCTCTTCTGTAGTCACTGCCTACCACATTATTTTATTTTCTTTGTATCACTTAGCACTTAACTCAGATATACCTATATCTATATCTATCTATATCTATATATACATAGATATTTCTTATTTAATATACTGAAGTGTAAATTCCATGAGGGTAGAGACCTTGTCTTATCTGTTCCCCATTGTGAATTTATTGCTAACAACTATGCTTGATACGTGGTAGAAACTGAATATTCACTGAATGAGTAAACAAATAAATCAAAGAAAGAGAAAATACAACTTGGATATTCATTACATGGCAGGTCAAGTAAACTAGTGTTATTTAATTTGGGCAGAATACAAGGAAGGTGGACTTCAGATTGATATGATCGTATCTTTTTAGTAAATAGTGTAATTAAATTGGTGAGTATCAGAGTCATAGTTTGGAGCCATCCTTGAACAAGAAATCTTCCTTGTGATCTTGTTTAGCCTATGTGTTTTGATCAACCAAACTACATGGAAACAGAAAGACACTTGGGTATACCTTTGGGGCTAAGAAAATTTGGTTTCTAACACTGGGAAATATATATATCTGAAGCCGTAATTTATGTCCCTTATTTTCATAATGACATTTACTGCACAGTGACATTTCCTATAACTTGGGAAATGAAGTATCCATTTCTTTGTTTCTTTCCTCTTTTCTTTCTTTCTTTCTTTCTTTCTTTCTTTCTTTCTTTCTTTCTTCCTTTCTTTCTTTCTTTCCTCTTTTCTTTCTTTCTTTCTTTCTATATATATATTTATTGGTACATTTTAGGTATAAAATATATTTACATTTATCATTGGGTGTTTGTACTAGAACATGATGTATCATAGTTTTTATTTTTTCTCCCATTACCTGTGCACCCTTTACCCCCTCCACCCTTCCCTATTTACACACAGTTTGATTCCATTTTTTTTTCTTTGTCATAATTTTTCCTTTCCCTTCTTCCCTTTCCCCTTCCCCTCCCACTATCCCCTAACTCTTGGACCTTTTCTTATTTCAAATTATCAATTATTCATTTTAATCATTTTCATCCTTATTTACACTTTCAATTTCTCACACGAGAGAAACTATTCGGTATTTACACATGTGTGTCCTAGAAGTGTCCATATCTTAAAAGAGTAGTTTACTTTGTATCCAAAATTTTTTTTCATTTCAACACTTATGGTTTGTTTGCATATCTTAAGAGAACTTAGCCAAGATGGTGAGGATGCATAGTTTTCACTTCTGAATACTAGGGAAGAATTGGCTGGGAACCATTGTTGTAGGTTATATACAAAATGGACACTGTTCACAGGTGATCCCTGATTGACTGCAATGTTTTATAATTGTTGCTTTCTTATTCTAGAAAAAAGATAATGAACATTAGCTTAGAAAAATAGAAAGAATATTGAACACTGGGTATTCAAAAACTTAAGTTCTAATCTGACTCTTGGACTAGGAAAAACTAAAATCATTCTGGGTATTGTGCTCGTTGTCCATCAGATGGAGGAAGATTAGACTCTAGATTTATTTACAGCCCTTCCAATTCTGACACATTATAATACTTGAGCCAAAAACTATCTTGACACAGGTATTTTCCAAAAATTGAAAACCAAATATTTACATCATAATGAACAGCAATTTACAGGAAACTCAGTAAGCATTCTTTTGAATACCGATTTACAGAAAACTCAGTAAGCATTCTACTAATAGAAATTTATCAAAGATTTTTGTCTATGCTCTTTAAATCAACAGAAAAATATCTCTTAAATAGTGAGGAGATAAGCTATTAGAATACTATTCTAATCAAAATTGCTTAAAACTTTTACTATATATTAATATGCCATAAAAATGTGAGTTTAAGTTGGACAAAAAGAGAAACACTTCTTATAACAGACTAAGATATGATCTTATACACAAAAGTTTCCAATTTGATGTGATTTTATAGGTTCTTGGAAAGTTTCCATTTCACAGAATAAAGGTAGAATCCATAGTTGTAGGTAATATGTGAAGAGGACACTCTCTACATGTGATCTTTGATTGTAGTGTTTTGTAATTATTACTTTCTTATTCCAGACCAAAACAAACAAACAATTAGTGAAAAAAACATCATTTTAGAGAAACAGAAGCCTAGTGGCCCAAGGGCTACCATTAGAGATTCATTCTTTGATTTACTATTGTAGGAAAATGCAAAGTAGTCCTTAAACATAAGCTTTTTTGGTACTCTGTATGTTTTATCTTATAGGTAGGTTCATTGTGAGAGAATTCATAGGAATGTAAAGATGGTTTAAGGGTAGGTAAATGACTTTATTTTATGAGTCATTTCCATTTCTAACTGTAACATTTGCTTTCATTTTATTTTATTTCACATTCTTTTGTGTCTGCACCAGCTACTCCCCTACTACCAATAACTTTTCTGATCTACTGACTCTGACCAATGCTTATACATTTTTGAAGCTCAGATGCAAGAGTTAGTTTTTCTTTAAAACTGCCTTTGATCTCATAATCTGTTCCTGGGGCATCTATGTAAAATTTAAGCTCAATAAATATTCCTAAATGCCTCCTATGGGGCTAGGGAACTCTGCTAGAGTGACAAGACAGCATTTCACAGAAGTGATCCAGTTTTGTTGGTTCCTGTTCCCAGACTTTTGAACTTTATTCAGAAGACATTTGACATTTAAAAAATTAGGAATGACATAAAATTACTATCTTTTAATTTCCTAATCAAGGGCATAATAACTGGCATTGGTCACTTATTTTTTTTTTTAGCAAAGAAAGGATATTTTGACCTCAGAATATACATATTTCAATATTTTGAAACAGTTAATAAATTAGGTTTTATGAAAAACCTCATGAGGAAGCAGGGTCTGCATAACCAGGGAATAGGGATTGGATAAACCACTGGATTACATATGTTTTGGGTTCTGTTTAGTGGTTCTTAGATGCTATGACTCAGTTTTGCATTTCTAGTGCAGTGCCCCTTGCTTAGGAGGAAATATTCAGTTAACATTAGCAAATACCTCTGAGCCCTACAGTAATGCCTACAGCACAGGCACATGTGAGAGGACAGCAGCAATGGTCAGACAGTGGTCAGAGGGGTGTGCATGTTTGTGAATTGCTTTAATTTACTTCACAAGTTTACCAGGCAGCAATCATTCAGAAGATTTTGCACAGAATCATTTAGTGAGAGTGTCCTGTAGTAGAACAGAAAGATCAGAAACAGGAAGAAAGCAGGGCGCATTCACTGTAGATAGGAATTAATTCTCTTCCCAGGATACCATCTAAATAAGAACATTCCAAGTGATCTCTGACTTGGATGAGAAACCATGCTAACTCTAGGTACAGTAAATAGATAATGAATAGATAATTCATTCAGTTTTTATTATGGATCAGATACTATTCTAGTGTTTTTAAATGAATTATCTCCTTTAATCATTACAACAATTTGTTGAGATAGATTTATTCCCTTGTGCAGAGGAGGAAATTGAGGCTGGCAGTGGTGAAATGATTTGCCCAGGACTTCACAGCCAGAGATGGAGGCAGGTCTCATGGCTCCTCTAGTTGTCTTTAGAGCACATCAAAACTCTCAGGTGCCCTTCCAGCCACGGTATTTTTTGGATAAGTACAGTTTTATAGAACTTGATTTTCACTTTGAAAGTAAAGAGAAAATTTAAATATTTCTTCGTAGTCAGGGTTTTAAAGCCATAGGGGAACTCAGATTTTATACTTAAAAACTGTTTCCTCAACCTCTTTGAACTTTAATTTCTATATATCTGTAATGGGAATGAAAAGCTTTATCTCTGTTTTTGGAAGGATTAAATAGAGTGTATGTTAAACAGGTAACAAAGGGTCTTGATTATGAAGAAGCTTTAATAAATGTTAATTTATTATGGAGCCTACTAAGATAAAATGAATTTTTCAAATTAAAATCATATCAAATATTAGCAACAGGGCAAGAGCAAATAGATCATTGCTCTGGTAGATAAAGGTGCCTATATTTACACAATTCTTTATAGAGCCATGAGGATTATCTTTGCTGAAGCCCTCATTTTAATTGAGAGCATAAAGATCAGACATTTCAGCATCGGAGGAAATTTATATTTGATTTACACCACAGATGCATATGTTCAGCTTCCAAACATTCCATTTCTTGGCTAAATATATAACAAGCTACTTCAGCAAACCTGGTATTAGAAAACAAATGGAAAATGCTTAATCATTTAAAAAGATATAGCAAAGACCAGAAAGGCCAAAGAATGCACATGACCCAGCAGGAAGTCTCTACTTTTTAAAAGGCTGACAAATGGCTTCAATTAGAAAGGCAGGATACAGAGCTCAAATAATCCATCTTTATCATTTTTTAACACACAAAATATACAGAAATAAATGTACATATCTATGTTTAATCTCATTTTTGGTTAAAGTATTTTTCAAGGAGAAAATCAAATAGCAGAGCAATGTGTAAAATGTGAACTTATTTTGTAAAATCAATGTCTAGCCCCACACTTCTCTGAGCATGCATTTGTGTAGATGTTTATGGGGACAGAGAGGATGTGACATGACAGGATGTCACACTGGATACCTCAAACTAGGGCCCTTTGGAGGCAGATTTTTCTTTCTTAATCATCTTTGCATTTCTTTGCCAAATGTATTAAAGTATATATTACTTTGAGTACAGTGTATATTACTTGGAAACAAAATCAATAAAAATATAAAGAAAAATATAAATTTCTTATTATTCATTTACTCATTCATTCATTAATGTGTTAATCACTCAATATTTATTGAATCTTCACTAGAGACCATTTAAATGAACTAAGTTGGTCTTCTCTGTTGACCGTCAGCCCTGGCTTTTTCAGAGAACTACTGATACCTTTGGCTTTACTTATGGGATTGGCAATGTAATTCTCTGCTCTTATAATCTGGCCCTATTCCCCTTTGGGATTAACAGAGTGTATTAATTTTAAATCACCTGGAGTTAATTTTGATCTTTTCCTTCTCACCTACCAGCTGTGGTCAAAGAATGTGGTGGATGTTTAAATTAAAAAAAATCTATTACAGTAAATACCACATTGCCATTAATCATCTTCAAAGTACTCTTTCTCAATTCAAACACATGTATCTCATTGTTTTTGCCACTTTCTGAAGCAGTTCTGGAAGTCCTCTTTTATGTGTTTTTAATTGTGCTGCTCTTGCTTTCTTTGTGTCCTAAATAGATTCAAAATGTTTACCTTTCATGGTTATTCTGACCTTGGAGAAGAGTAACCAGTCTCATAATTCCAGATCCACTGAATAAGGTGGATGAGGACATATTATAATGTTTTTATTTGACAGGAATTGCCATAAATGGTTGATCAGTGGGGGTAATCAAAAATACGGTAAATATTTAAATTTTTAAAAATGTATTATAATAAAAGACACATCACCAAGAATGATGAGATAAGTGTGTTCCAAGTGAGGTGGTATTTTGAATATCTGGGGAGATAACGACAATGTTTTGTTTACTACAATAAGATTGTACAAATTTGAACACATTTTTGAGCACCCCTTGTATAGTTAGTACATTACAGAGAGGATGAACTACATATGTCTATTGGTATTAAGAACATGGAATAAGAAGAGCATGAATAAAATGTGCAGAGTTTCAGCTCTGACTTCAACTAAACAGATGGTTCCTTTTGGTATGTTACGTCCTTCCTTTAGAACGTCAGCAGTATCTTCTCTTCTCAAGTAACGATACCTGTTCGACAGAACAGCTAAAAAGCTCAAATAGGATGATACATGGAAAGTCTAAAATCACCACTGATGGATAAATATCTATTAAAATTTCTTCCTAAAGAATTTTTGATTTTACCTCTCAATAGAGGACAGTAACACATATTTACAAATGTTTGCAGATTTCCACTTGAGGCAAGACTGTAATAAATTTGAATGACACTTAGAAGCCTTAGTAAATCCCCAAAATAACAGTTGACATGGTAGGCAAATGTGAGCCTTCCTGTAATGACATCAAACCCGATTAATCAACAAGCAAAGCTGACCTGGTGTAGTCATCTTCAACAAGCATGTGCTTTGGAATTGGCGAGTACCTTCCTGGAGAGATAGGTGGCAGGGAGGTTTTGTATTCTAAAGTGCCATTGTTGCCAGAGAGTAGATGGTTTTCCATTGGTGGAGAATAAGCTACGGGATTGGGAAAAATAAAGAAATGAAATGAAACCTGTTATGTGGGTGATTCAACGTGTTATGCTATACTTTAGAGGATAGGTTAAAAATAGAATGGCTTTGCTACATGCCAAGGATTTTCTTGTCCTCCAGGAGGTGTGAGTTGGTGTTTGTTTACATTTAATATACATAAGCATATGGTGACCTCTAGGATAGGATAGCTGTAATAAAGCCCAGTTAGTATAATTATGTGAACAAAAGAATTGGAGGAGAGACCCAGCACACATATTTTCAGAATGATAATTATTTTTCTACAGAAATAAAAATGTTCCTTTTCTAGTTGCAGAGCTCTCATTCTTTTTACGTAATTAATATTCAATCATCAAAAGTAAAAGCCTCATGAGGAATAAGTTCTTATATAAGACTTTCTCCCAAACTATGCTATATTATCATCATAGAAAAGCTAAGATCTCTGCCTTTTCTTTCCATTTCTCTTCCTTAATTCATGACCTTTTTTATTTTTATGTTTATTTTTTGGTACCGGAGATCAAACTTGGGAGCTTGAGTTATGAGGCAGGCATAATTCATCATCTTTTTAAGCAACTGAACACACTATCTTACTTGTCTCCGGACTTCACTCTCTCTTCAGATCCACTTGATATATTATAAATTAAACCCTCCTGAAATCCAGATTTAATCACGTTGTTCTCTTGCTTAAACATTCTCCATTTAACACTTTTTTATTGAATATAGTATAAATTCCCTTATCATTCTTACAAAATTGATTCATTTCAATATTTCCCTTACTCTTATCCTGTATCCTCAAACAGAACCTGCATTTCCCAATATCTGTACCTTTGTTCCACTGAAACTATCTACAATTAATTTCTCCTTCCCTATCTCAAATGTTGTACTCACAATTCTTCAAGATACAAGTCAAATGGTGCCCTCTGCATAAAGACTTTTCTATCATACCCAGATAGATGATTTATCTCCCTCCCTTGAGTCCCTAAAGAAAATGTATTTTTTATCTCTATTTCATATATACCTCTTATTCTACCAAATGTTGCAGCTATGTATGATTTGAATTAGCTTACTTTTCAACCAAACTCCTAGAAAAAAGGCCATGATGGTATCCCCTCTACATTTCACAACATTACCTTTCAAAGCATCACATACATATTAATGTATTCAATACATATTTCTTGAACTGATTAGAAAGTTTTGTTTTCTAACTTTTCTCTCTTTGACATTGACCTTATATGCCCTTTATGAGATGACTCATAGATTCTTAGAGTTGATTTTTCTAAATTTATCCAGTTTGTAAAAATCTGAAAGTTAAAATTCCTTCCTATCTTAAGGTAAGACTAGTCTCAGGTTTCTGTCTGTGGTGTGTGTGTGTGATTGATTTTTGGGGCAAGCAATTTTAGAATCATTATCAAGAAAAGAAATAGCTTATGTAATGGCAGGTAACAAAATTATTCAACCCTTAAAATTTTCTCAAGAGAAACATTTAAATCTAAGAGAGGTTAAACAATTTTCTTTAGACTGCAGTACTAATTAGTAGCAGGTCCTGATGATATTCTGAGCTCCTAGATTCACAATGAGACTCTCATAATTTCAAAATGAGTGAGCTTACTTATGTCAACAATCTATTAAACTTACATATAAAGTGAATAGTTTTTTAAATTTAGTGCCCAAAGACAAAACCTCAGAAAAGTTCTTGTTGACCTATTAGCAGGGTAGAAAATACGGGGCTTATGGAGCTTCTGAGGCCATATTTTATGATAGTGAATACATTAATCTTGGATTTTGTGAGGACTCCAGCACAGCAGCTCATGTTTGTTGTTGATTCAGAACTTTCTTCCTCAGCCCGCCTCTACCGTCAGAGCGCTTATTTTTTCTTGCTTTCCAGTAATGTAACAAATTCAGGTAAAGGTAAAAGCAATGATGATGAGTAGGGATCACAAGTTCATTGCTAAGTATAAGATCCCCTTCCTCAGGAATAAGCACAGAGCTATCTGTGGTTTATTTTGCCAGCGTCTCTTTTCCATTCTGCTACTCTATAGATCTGAACTAGGAAGAGAGAATATTGTGGCATGAGAATGATCATGCAATGCAGCTTGAGAAATAGTCCTTTGGAATGTGTTGCCCCTACACTATTGCAACCACTACATTATTGCAACCACACTGTCCACATATATATCATTAAACCATGCTATAATGGTGGACCTGCCAACTCACTGAGGTTCCCAGCTTCAAAACACCAGGTAAGATGCTATAAAGCAATATGATAATGAAGTGTGGCGTACTCTCAGAAGTATTTCCTGAAGCGATACAGGACTGATGGTGCAAGTAGAGGACTTTGAAAATCATTTTGTAGAATTCCAGTTTTGGCCATGTGACATGCTGCTGAAAGATGACATTAAGTGTGGTACTTACAGTGAGTAATATCAGGTGGACCATAAGGATCAGTCATATAAATGGTAGTGGGTTTGCCAACTTTTAGATAAACTACATCAGATGTGTTCTTCAATATTGCTACTGCCTCTTCATGTGTTACTTCTTCTAAACTGTAGTTGTTCACCTGAAAGGAGGAAAAGCAATATTAGAATTAAACCTATGCAGCTGAAGAGAAATTTCAAACAGGAAGATATCTGGAATTATGATATTTGAAGATAACATTGCAAAAATTAGTTTAGTATTTATATTATACTTGGACAGAACAGATGGATTAAGCATTAGCCACAGCAGATAAAATAGTCATTGATGCTATTTGAAAATGTTGTGTCTGACTTTCTTTCTGAGGAACTGACATGTTATAATCAGAGTAGTATCTGTAGAAAAAAAGAGAGGTCAAATGTCTTATTATGTTACAGTTTGGGTGATTAAAAAAAGTGATACATGTTACTTAAAAATAGAAAAATATTAAAGAAAATAAAGATCATTCATAGTATTTCTTGAATATATTTATTTAAGCTATTATGGTCATAGTATACACATTCTTTTGGAACCTACTTTTTAAACAGAGTGATTATTCACCCATAACATTAATATTATTCAACAGTGTGACTTCTATTTTCCACAGAGCATTTGTTACATGGCTATGACAATGATTTAATCTCTTATTATGCATGCTTAGTTTTTTCTAATTTTGTGCTAAATAAATAATGTTACAATAAATATGTGATAATCGTAATCATAACAGTCACTTATAGAGCTGTATTAAATGTCAGACTCTGCTTGCTGAGGTGGTACAGGCCTATAATCTCAGAAGCCCTCTGAGAGTCAGAGAAAGGAAAATCACAAGTTCAAGCCCAGCTTGTGCATATTAGCAACTTAGTGAAGTTTTGTCTTAAAATATAACATTTTTAAAAATGGCTGAGAATATAGATTTCTGTGAAGGCCCTGAATTCAATCCCTAGTACTGCCAAAAAAAAAGCCAGACTCGCAAGCAGAAGGACCCAAGTTCAATCCCCGGTACCAAAAAAAAAAGCCAGGCACTATTCTAAAATATCTTACACATATTAATAAAGTCAAACCTCACAATAGCCTCTGAGATAGCTAATATAATAACCTTCATTTTACAGGTGAGAGAAGTGCATTCCAAGATGCTAAGAAACTTACTCAAAGCACTTAACTAGTCAGTGCTAAATGCAAAATTCAAAGGCAGGAAGTTTGACTTCAGAGACTGTACTCTTAATCCTCATCTATACAGCTTCTTCCAGATAAATGCCTGTTCCCATAAAACCCACATCTTAACAGGACACAGTTGTTTGTGGGATGAGCTAATAGGTAAACAGACTGATGCAGAAAGGGACCATGTAGAGGGACTACAGGTATGGGGTGCATAGTTGAATATTATTACAGTCCTTAATAAGAAAGAAATAAAAACAATAGAACTCATATTTAACTCAATACACTATGTTATATATTTGGGGGAGTGCTGTCATGTATTTTATACAAATCATATAATTTATCTTCTCTATAGATCTTTGATGTAGACACTAATAATTAGGTCCACTTTATAGCTGAGAAATACTGATGCTTAAAGAGTTGATCTTAAAGATGTCACACAACATTCAAATGGCAAAGCACAAACCGGATTACAGACTGCCTGAAAGGTGAAAATGAAACTGTCCTTGCGCTCACTCATTTTAAATCTAGGGCTAACATCATCTTTTCTTTCTCCTGTTATGAAAACAGGGTCTCCTTCAAAGTTTACATGTAAAAGTAACATAAATTCCGAAGTATCATAAAAGTCTACACAATCATTATACTTCTTGCTTAACGCAGCAGTTAGAGTATATTACATCATCCTAAAAATTGACACAGGGAAAGAAAGAAAGACAGAAAGGAAGAAAGAAAGGAAGAAAGAAAGAGGAATGTAGCTTAACATATCTCACTATCCTTTCAAAACCTTCCTCATATATTTGATTAATCACTTATTTTTAAGGCAGTAGCAGTTCCTAAATAATGACAGTTTGCAAACAATTATCATGCAGAGTAGTTTAAAATACTTAGGGAAGTGGGGTGTTTTCTTTCATAAACTGAATACTTAGGAACATCTGGAAGCTGTGACCATGGCCCCAGAAACATTTACACTAACAAAAAGAGAAGAGAAAAAGAATATGGTGGCATAACATAAAGGGGATGCCATGCCAACAGAAAAAGACTGTAAAGGCTAGAAAGTAACTGGATTAAATTATAAGTGATACTAAAGCTCTGTTTTGGAAAGGGCTCATTGTCTGTCTTTCCAGAGTGTAGAAAGTACGCAGCTCATCAGATTATCTGTGAAATAGAAATATGGCCAATGCTAAATAAATTGCACCTTTTGCCATTTTTAATATAGGCAGAAAAATAATCCAAAAAATATAATCTTGAAATGTATTTTCAGAGAGAGACTTTGCTAAGAGACTAGCTAGGAAAATTGTGAGACTAGAATGTAGACATTAAGGAAAGGGCAAAGGTGAAAAGTAGGAAAAGAGAGGATGTTAAAGGAAATAATAGTGGTGCTTAGCGATAATTCAGAGGTTTCTATTTGGTGACTGAAGAATTGAGAAGTTTACAAAGATTTTAGTCATGGGGCAGGTGGTACTATGATCTTGGCAACAGAACATAGTATTAAGAGCACATGCTTTTGTGTCATGCAGACTGACATCTGAACCTTGGTCGTGGTGCTTCTTTGCTCTGTGACCTTGGGAATCCTAGTTAACCTTCTAAGTTTCAGTTATGGCATCTATAAAATAGGAAAGATAATAGCCACTGTCTCAATGGGATATTGATTTAAATATGTTGGCCTATGTAACAGCCTCCAACTCAGATTGATGTACCCTGCAAAACTATCTTTCAAAATGGATGGAGAAATAAGATACTTTCATGACAACGAGCACCTTAGGAACTTCGTGAATACCAAACCAGCACTCCAAAGAATTTTACACAATAGCCTAGGAACAGACATTGAGGATCACAACCCCAGGAAGCAAAGCAGAATGAACCCATCTGGCACGACAAGAAATATGTTGGCCTATGTAAAGCGGCAAGCACATTAAAGTATTTATTAATATTAGTTCTCATCACTATAACTATCATCCATCTCTCTTCTCAGGAAACAGGATTTCTTGGTGAAAATTTTTGCTGATCATTTCCCTGTAAACATCTGTGAACTGATGAGTTTAATTAGGATACTGCTGATGAGGCTTCTGTGTGGTCTTTTAAAAAAATCAGAATAGTACAGGATCTGGACCAAAAAGTGCTCTTTTGTGCTGAAGTCTTCAAAATGCTTTTTAAAAAAGTGGGTTTATTTGGGTTAATTATGTGTGGGCATTGTACTATGAACTGTCAAGATAAAGGGCCTACAGCTGGAGATGATTGTGTGCAGAGAGAAGGGACATTACACTGATTGGCTACTTGGTCTTGTCATTGTTTTTCATTGTATTTTTTTTTAAAAATTCTGCATCAAGTATTTGCCGACAATGGTGAACACTGAACAAATGCCCTAGTTTCAGGGGAAAAACGATGTGCATTTGAGTGAAGTATTCTCTGTGGGGTGCATTACACGGAAGAAGATATATATGTAAAGCCTGGCCATATATCTGTAATAGAAAAGACGACTGAGGCCAAGAAAGAGGCTGGAGGTGAGATGACTCATTCTTTTAAACAGAAGAGAGAGCATGGAATTTGTGCGCCATGCAAAGGAGGGCAAATCAGCTGGAGAAAGAGGTTCCAGGTGACTTGTAAGAAGGGGATCTGGACAATTTTGGGGAAGTTCAAATGAGTGTAAGCAACCATGTATATGATAATGCAGGTGGGAGGTGTGGGGCAGGCAAAACAGGTAATGAAGAGAAATGGGCAGTGTGTAGATAGTGAAGCACTTGACCTTTTCATATGGTTTCAAGAGTGTCAGTGTAGTGGGGGAAACTGGGTGGTGATTAGGAATACTGAGGTTATCTAAGACACAGTACAAGGAAATATAGAACTCTAGAAACACTGGGAATAAAACCATAAATGCTAATGTTAACTTTTAAAATGGAGTCAAAGTGGTTGATCTTTAGATTGTAAAATAAATCTAAAAGGGATGGATCCCATGTAGAAATCCCAGTGATGTGAGAATAAGCATAAATCAAAACCAAAAATCTCTGCAGGTCATCAAAATGAATTGTTATAAATAATAAAATTTATTTTATAAACAATGAATAAATAGGAAACTTGTTGATAATGCCTTTCTTTGGATAATCAGTATTTTCTTACTTTTAATCTTTTCAGCAATAAGCATGCATTATCTATGATTGGAACAAAATTAATTTTATTTGAACAATAACAAAGAGTTTAAATAAGGAAGAATAGAAACTAAGTACAGTGGCCTAATTATGAGAGACAGTCTCATCAGGAACAAAAACCAGAAGGAGAGAAAGAAAGTTAACTTCCACATATAGTAAATGGATTTAAATTTATTAGAAATAATAGCCATATGTTAAGCTTTAGTGTTTCTAGAAAAGAATATAACTTGATATGATGAGAGTAATTTTGAATCTAGACTCAGATCTGGTTTAGGTTCTTAGTTTCATAATTTTGAATCAGTTAAAATATTTTCTGTAAAATGGAGATCATACTGTCTTTGTTGATTTATTTATTTTTATGAGAAAGAAATGATAGCATGAACTTGAAAATCTCTATAATATAAAGCTGTATGGATCTAGAAATGAAACAATCATAATCATATTGAGATACTGTTGATCCTCTTGCTAGAAACAATTTCTTCCGGTTTAGGGCTTTTCTGTGAAAATTGTCACCCCCTTTCTTCTAAAACACTTACTCTTGCAATACCACTTCCTTTCTCTAGGATTGACCTTCTCAAGGGCAGGGACTAGTTTGCATTCATTTTTTATTTCCCCTGATGTATTGTAAATATTTGGCATTTAATAAATGTTGAAACATATAAATAACATTTGAAAATAATGATTGTGCCACACCAAAAGAAAAGCAATCAAAATCCCCCATGTTATAGAAAGAATGAGGCATCTGTTTTCTGCTTTACATTTGTGTTGAGTCAGAGAGGCAAGGAACAGGATTGAAGGTCATTCAATCAGCAACACACATTGATTGAACACTCACTCTGTGCCAGGCATAGGGTAGAAGGATGAAAAGTTGGTACAGAAGTGAACACTAGATTATATTAGCTCATAAGATACAAACAAAGCTCCAATAGCATACATTTTTCTTTTGCTATTAATCATTAATGCATTTCTTAAGCTTTTATCTGCAATAAAGAGCAAGAACAAGCTAGAGTGATATTCTGCATGATTGAAGCTTCTGTCATAGCAGTGGTCACCAAAATAGACAGCATAATATGAATCCCATGGCAATCCACTGGGTACAGGAAGAAATAATGTGAGCTCCTATTAACTGTTATTATGTTGATATTTCTATATCTTGAGTATGTTTTAAAATCTAAGTAATATATTAATATGGTATATACTGATAATATTCACATTTTAAAACACACACCAATAGTATATGTGTTTTACTAATAGAGTGTATTATTAAAAGATTTTTTAAATGACAGGATATTTATAAAGCAAATTACAGAGACAGGATTATTATACTGAGTATATACAAAGTAAATAAAAAGGAATCAAGAGAAGGTTTTAATCTTTAAAGAAAATGTATCAATGCAATTGCATTAAATTGTAACTTATTACATTTGAAAGGTATAGAAAGAAGTCCAAGAAATAATTATCCCTATTTTTCTCCAATATTTCAAAAGTGACCCTAACTACAGGGAACTGAGTTGAAGGGTGAACTGTTCGAAATGTCTTCCAGCTCATTGCAGAAAACTGCTAAACGACACTGCTCATTTGACAGAATGAGCATTACCACCAGAGTCTTCCTCAGAAGAAGCAGTAGTAGCAGCAAAACAGGCTAGGATGTGGTTAAGCCAAGGTAGGACTGTGGTTCTTAAGCAGGCTGCACAAGAGAATTATTTGAAAAACTTAAAAAAATGAAGAATGTCCCCTACTTTAGAATTTCTCACTTGACTATTCATTGTTAATTGAGGGCTGGGTATTTATAACACTCAAAAGCTTACCATGAGATTCAGTTGTGTACCTGGGACTGAGAACCAGAGGGACTCAGTAAACTGATGCAAAGATTTGGACTTTAGGAATCCATGTGTAGGTCTACAGCTAATTTTACAATGTACTAGTTGTAGAACATTGGAAATCATCTTTGCCACCTCTGATTCTCAGTGTTGTCTTAAAATTGTGTAATAAATGCCTTAACTACCTCTCTAGGGTGGGTGCAAAGAATAAATGAAGTCTATAGGCACAAGTCTTTTCAAGGTGGAGCTGTGTCTTGGTGTAGGATTATAGCTCTTGGTTTTTAACTAAAATTAGTATAACTAATGAACATCCTTTAAAGTCCTGTTTCTCATTCAGATAATTTCTATACATTTATACTATCTTCAATATGATTTTATTACTGATGTTTGAATAAAACCAAGCAATTTCATAAACTACCAAAAATAATATTAATTTGAGACATTACAACTAATGCTTATTCAAAATATTGTATAGTGGTCTACTCATATTACCTAAATCCATTTCACGACCTTACCAGAAGATATTAATTTTGGAATAAAAATAAGAGATGTTCTACACAGCACATCCTAGAGTATGCTCCACTGAACACTAGTTGCGGGTGTTTTATAACTACAGTGATACTTTATGAAAAGAATTTCATGAGTAAGGTTGAAAATTTTAGCACTAATTTAAAAGTTTGTTGACTGCAGGAATCACAGGAATCTAATATGCTGGAGTTCACTGAAAATAAACAAGGGGGTGAGATGCAAGCGCAGAATTTCTCAAACTTGTTTGGCTACAAAGCCTTTAATGTAACACAGGAATGTGACTAATGTTTCATAATATGCTTTAAGAAATACTGGTCTAAGGCAGTGCTACTATGGTACAGAGGTAAAAAAGAGGACCAAAGCTGCACACAATTTGCCTAAGGCATTTTGGTGGAGTCAGTGTAGCTGCCTGTGAGTAAAGTAGCTCTCCCATGTTTAAGTCCATGGTCTTTCCATTTGACTTCATACCTTTGTTAGCTTTTCCCTCGTCTACTACTTTCCTTTAAAGAACAAAAGCCAGGGCTCATTTTCTGTAAAAGGTGTAAAGTTCTCCCACTGACAATTTTTTCTTCAAATGTCAAACAGAGGTTACAGAAAAAAAGTGTAAGATTTTAACCCTTAAATTATAATGTGACAAGGTGCTTGACAACTATTTCTATCCCTGCAGAAAAGACAAATGATCCTGGATGCAGTTTCTGGAATTATGTAGAAAAAGGTGAAGAAGATCATATTTCTATAATATATTTGGCTCTATGTATCACTTTGGAAGACGTTAATAAAAAGTAATGTGTGAAAATATATGAAAGAATTTGAAAATGTTCCATGCCATTAACTCTTGACCATTTATTCTATGAAATTGAAGGCCAAGAGATAATCTATTTGGTCCAGGATTATAACACTAAGGTATTGGTATTATAATCCACAAGGATCAGAAGTCACTGTTACTTCACAAAACAAAACAAAATTTTAGTGCCAAGTAGCAAGAAAAATTTTAAAAAATATTTTGCAAAAGAGAATACAAACCCTGTATTTGGGTAACCCATGAAATGTAGGCATGATCCAATATTACAGGAATTTCATTTGAAACACAAAGAGGCTTACTGCAAAGGTAACAGGATAATTTTTCCTTATAGTGGAATAAACTCAATGGGGGCTGTTATAAAATTGCCTGGGTTTTTAAAAGTGGGAAATAAAATTATAAGGAATCTAAAGGAATTTTATGTGTAATCCATGTACAGAAGAAAAATGAATGTGTGATAAAATTCACTATAAAAGTGTGAGAAGATATGTAAATCATTTAAAAAGACTGAGAAGTGGCAACATAAAACTCAAACCTGTGTGTAAGAGGAATTAGTTCCTGCCTTTTGGTTTCAAGGAACAAAGCTATGAATAAGGGAGAAAATTTTAGGGAAATATATTTCAACATGATTTTACGGATGGTTGGTACCTAATGGACACCTTTGGAGAAGAATTAAGTTCTCCACTTTTAGAAGGGCTGTATTAGAAGTGAAGGACTATTTCACGTGTTTGCTTTTCTACAGGATTCTGATGTTCCAGGTGACAGTTTGAATCAGATGACATTTAAGATAGACACCTCATCTAGCATTGATAAGGCCCAAGAGTCCATGCCCAGAACTACCAAAGAGAAAAAAAAATGAGATACATTTCAATTCTGAGACATAAGAAGGTATTAGAGAAAAAGAGTATGAGTCAGGTGGTACCCAAATGATAGGAATTTTATTTGAGAAAATGAAAAGGTTATTACTAAGATTCCAAAAGGAAAAAATGTGTGTTCTCACTGCAGGGGAGATTCTGAGAGATTTTCTGAATTATAGGTATTCAGCCACAAAAGTCTAAGAACACTAACAAAGTTTCATTTTAAACAGTGTATTTATGGAACTCTGACTGAATAATATATGGGGGAATTTTTCCTAAGAAGTGAGAGAAGGAAGTTGTGCAAATTGCTTTAGAAAGAATAGCATATTTAGAGAAAAATACTCAGAGTGTGGTACAGCTGGTAAATCATAGGATCTAAATCATTTGTACTTCCTTTGGGGGAGGAGAGTAGAGGAGGAGGAAGAAAAAGAGTTATAAATGTAGGGTAAAGGAAAGAGGAGGTGGAAAAGAAAAACAAAAGAGTATTAATAAATATTTTGGGGCTGAAGCAAAATAATTGGTCTTTTAGGGTAGCTCTACTGATTTTTTCTTTATTCTTTTTCACTAAGGGTTATTTTTCTTTCAGAATATTTTAAAGCAAGCC
This sequence comes from Heterocephalus glaber, assembly GCF_000247695.1. Next base: position 5,879,969 of record NW_004624845.1, on the reverse strand, counting down.
ATTTTCTTTTATTTCCAGATTCAGCTTGCCAGTTGCCTTGGAAGTACTAATTATGTTTTCCTTACATAAGCAAGGAGAGAACTATTATTGTTGAAGGTTCATTTAAAAAAAATGGCTTAAAACTCAAAACACTTAAGAATTATGTCACAGCTATTTTTGAAATCATTATATCTTCAATGAGTTTCAAGCACATTGTAATGGAAAAATAGCACGGTGCCTGGAAAATCCTTTGACAGAGTTATTTGGATAAAGTTTAGTTTTTTCTTAAGAATTTGAAAATAAAGCTAGAAATTTAAACACAACTTCAAGAAATCCACACATAATATCTAGCACAAATGTACAATGTCAGCAGTTGAAACACCACCAGACTTGTCTACAACCAACCTCTGACAAAACTAAAGGTGAACCCAGTAGCTATCTGTCATTACTTGAAAGTATCCTCTACATTTGTCAGTTTAGCACTACATAGATGGTTATCTTGATTTATTTTACTTCCAAATACACATTTCAAGTAATGAAGTTTATATTCTAGATAATATACCCCAACAATTTTTCTACATAGAAGGTATAACATCAAAAGAACTAACTCTTACATCAAAAGCAAAGAGGCAGAAAAAATACGTTGCAGAATCTCATGAGAATGAAAATGGTAGTGACTCCAGGTTGTAAAGAAGCTCAAAATTCTTGAGTTGAAACTCAGAATGAAGTCAATTTTTACAGCATTTTTTGCTCCTCCAGAATTCCTTCCTGTATAGTGGCTATTTCTTAGGATATGGTAGATAGATTATATATATATATATATATATATACTTGTAAAAGGAGTTAATGAATAACTGAATAATGAACAAAGGAAAGAAGGAAAGAATTGAATGAAAAAATTCAAAGAAATGCATACAAATACTAAGCACAGGAAGTAGTACTGTACAGTAGTGTTGAGCATGGATGCAAACAAGGTTTCCTGAGTTGGAAATCCAGTTCTTTCCATTATTAATTATGAGACCATGGACACATTAATAAACTTCTCTATGCCTCTGTTGCCTTTTGCTTATATAAAACGTCCAGTTGTTAGAAATATATGTTACATTACAAAAAGTACTTTAAATAGTATACAGTACATAGCAAATACTAAATAAATGTTAACTACCAAGTTTAGTATAAAAGTCTTATGCAGATAATTCAATATGAAGTTTATTGATAACTACAAAATAAGGCTATTGGGATTAAAGACAAGCTCTCTAGAGCCCAGAGAAAAGGGCATCATGAATATAAACTTTTGGATTTAACCTTCAAAATTTGTACACATCATGGAAATTACTTTCCTGCTGAGATGGTATAGATCAGTCCTCCTCAAACACTTCTCATGAAGGTATTGGAGATAGTGGTTCTGTATAGATATAAATGAAAAGGCCCTGTTTTACAAGGGCAGATATGTTACTAGATATACTCATCTGACTTGAGGTCTTCTACTGTGAATTTTTAATATTTGATTATTATTCAGTAGATTCAGTGTATAATAGTCAATGGAGTTTTGAAACAGTTATATGAGTGTGGTGTCAAATGCTTTCCTATTTATAATTATTTAATTTTGCTTTTTTTTTTTTTTTTTATACAATCCATAGCTCAGAATGAGTTAGTATCAGTCATTAGCCAGGACTCCTGAAACTTGTAGGCAGCTGGCAAACACAATACTATAGCTGTTATCCAGTCTGAGGGAAAGAAACCCATTTAAACATGTGGCAGAAGCCACAAAGCTAGGGGCTGTGACTACTGGAGGTGTGCCCCTAGTTGAAAAAATAACCATGGACACATTCATATTAGTAAACCAGATAATGCAGTACCTCTTGTTATGTAAATTGCCTTCTCTAGAAATTCTGGAAATAGCAGTTGCTATCATTAATAGGAGATGACAACATCTCCTATTGGAGAACAACATCTAATCTTGGTGCCATGTGTGTATGAAAAAATTGGTGAAAATTTCAATTTTTGTTTTAAAAACATCAACAAATCAGACACAACTGTATGTGCACGTTTGAGCTATCTTCTGCTGCAATCTGGACTCCCTTTTTATTTTTGTACATGGCCAGTGCTATGCACTAAATTGTGCCCTGACACCAACATCACATGCTGAAGTTCCAAATGTGATTGTACTTGGAGATGGGGGTCTTTAGGAGGTAATAAAGATAAAATGAATTAAAGGTGGGGGGTCTCATTTGATGATACTGGTGGCCCAATAACAGGAAAAGGGAGCTCTTTCTGTCAGCCTGAGCTTTTAGGAAAAGCCACGTGAGGATGAAGTCAGAAGGTAGCCATCTGCAAGCCAGGAAGATATCCCTCAATAGAAACCTAATCTGTTGCAGCCTTCAAACTCCAAGCCTTCAAAACTGCAAGAAAAGAAACTTTTCTTGTTTCAGCCACATAGTCCATGGTGTGTTATGGAAGCCTGAGAAAACTAAGTCATACCCTTGGAAACAAGAGCTTTATAAATTCACACACAGTCATGCTTGGAGTCACACTCACCATTAGTAGTCTGTCTCCTACTTGCAACCTTCCATCTTTTTGTGCAGCTCCACCATCTATAATTTTTGTTACATAAATGCTGTTGTCTCCAGGAATATGTTGGTTCCCTACACCTCCTGCAATACTGAAACCTAGACCTGTAGAAAAGGAACAGAAAACAGAAAAACAAACACAATTAATCACATTTTAACAGCTGTTTTTCCAAATCTATCTTCAATTTATTGTAACAGCAATAAATAACAATAGGGATCTATTTAAATTGATTTCGTCCTTTAAATATTTGAAGGTTTATTGATTTTTGCTATGGAGGCAAAGATCTTTTAGTTAATTCCACGTAAACATTAGTTTGTTCTATTTCAAGACTGTGCACATAAGTGCTGCTGTTCTTCAGCTAATTAGTTTATAATAGCTGACTGGTCAGATAATGGATCAGGCAAAGAGTTCATATGGATCCTAAGTGATCCAGGAAAGCTCAGGTACAGTCCTGCTCATGTTCAGACTATAGCCTCATCTTTATTGTTACCGATATTTTAGCAGAGTACAGAAGTACCACAATCATTTGGGCAACAACCTGAAAACTATTGACATTACAGAATGAAAAAATAGAGCTATTAGAAAATCACACAAATTATGGGAATAGAGCCACAAGGAAGAGACATACATTGAATATTATGTCATAATTTCAGAGCAAAGATATGAAAAAGAAGCTAAATGCTTACTTGCATGTTTTCTTTTCTGGACACTCATATTTTCATACTTCCGGTAATTTAATGTTTTTAACTGAAGTGAGGCTAATGACATAAAAAGCAAATCATTCCTATATGCATGGTAAAAAATAAATAGATAATATAATTTATCATTTTAACAAATGGCAGAATATCAAATTATTTTTAAAATGACATTTTTCTATTTTGAAAGATGAATTTTACCAAACTGTGGCTTATAATTTTTTATTAAAACATTAAATAAGAATGGAATTATTTAATGAAATAACGATAAGGTCATTTTAAAGCAATGACTGACTGCCAGGGATTTAGCTCAGTGGTTCTGCCACCTGTCTCACAAGCACAAGGTCCTGATTTCAAGCTCTAGTACCAAAAAAAAAAAAAAAAAAAAAAAATGAAATGACTGACAGAATCTGTAAATGTACAAGGATTAAAAAATTTCTTCCAGAATATGATTGAATACAGAGTCTGCAATACTACAGCATATGCTTTCATTGAATTTAAAATCATGATGATTAATGTGAAGATTATTAAAAAATAGAAATATTAACCAAAAGCCTTTGATGTTACAGAGAATTCCCATAATTTTCTTGACTTAAATTCTTTAAAAATCATACATCTAGTCCACTGATGAAGCTATCATACTTTTGATACTTTCTACAACAATAATAAAAAAGACATTAGCAAATACTCCATTTACAAGGCTTTTATTGAATAAATATTGAATAGAGATATGTGCTCTTAAGGTACACAAATGATTAATGGAAAACGATGCATAGTAAAGTGTGAAGTAACACCTCTGGAATTAAATTAGAAATATAATGATTTTGTTAAATTAACTATGATAATTGTTAAAAATAAATGGAAAATGGATTTAAATTGATAGGGCAATTAAAATAAGTGCTATCTAATTTCCTACTGAAGTAGGTAGTCCTTTGTTGCTAATGCCTTGCCACCCTTAGGACCATGAATATATTCATTTGCCTGGCATTTAAAGGATTTATCTATTAAGTAAAAGATGATCAGAGAATAAACAAAATATTCCCAAATTGAATTTTCTTATAAACTTAAAAATATATATATATATCAACTCATGTTTTCCAAAACTATTACTTTGTTGGATAAATGGATATAAGGATATTTGAAAAATATATTTACAAAAGTTTCATAGTCACATGCTAGGATCAATCTACTGGAATTGTCTATTGCATTTATAAAATGAAACCCAAATGTACAGAGGTCGTTCCAAACTCTGCAAAGAAAAGGGCAAGCACAAATCCAGGAACTCTGATTTACATCCACTAGTCTAACAATAACTGCCACAGGCAATCTTAGTTACAATAGCGCTATGGAAGCAAATTACCACCACAAAGAAGATCAAGTCCAACAAAGACAATAATTATGTAGCTGACATTTGAAGTTGAAGATAGTATCAAGACAATGACGTCACTATAGATATTGTGGACATAAATATATCAGCTAACAAGTAAATAAGACTTTTTATTTTGAGATTAGGTTTATATATTTCTTTTTAACTAGTGATTCTTTTCAAGGAGAAGCAAGGTGTTTTTAGCACATATCCCTCTAGAGCCACAGAATGTCTTTGAAGAAACAGAGCTTAAAATTTCTCTTGCTTAGATAGAATATAAATTTTAAAACAACTCACATTTAATCAATACCAAACCATATGCCAGATAGTCAATTTAGTTGGTAAGTAAATGTATAACTTACTTCTACATCTAAAATACAAGTTTATTTACAGGTAGAAGTATCCACCTATGTTATAAGACTGAATTTGTCTTCATCCATCTATTCACACATCCACTCATTCAACTAGCATTTCCCAAGTACATTCTATGCATTATAGCCTGATCCCATCAATTGTGGCCAATGTCAGTGTAAAGGAATGGTTTTCTATGGTGTTGAATAGAAACTACTGAAATAATGATTCATATGGATATGATTGAACCTGGCCGAAGCAATATTCTAAATCCAGACATTGCTAGTTATTTTTGGAGGACTATTTTATGCAGACAAATGTTAGCAGTAAAACCAAACCCAGGTTACTAGTCTGGAGGTACTTAGTGCATACACTGTTAACACAAGGGCAAGCTGTGTACACTACAGAACCCAGACTAGCTAAGGTCCTCCATAACTAACACTTCCCCACCTATATCTGTTACTACTCCCCAGTTCACTCTCCTCACTAGCTAATCTCTCCTCTTCATTCAACTCTAGACAGCTCTTGCAGCCTTGATACTTCCGGAAAACTCTGGGATGCTTCCACTTTAAGGACTTTGCTCCGTTTCAGCTGACAGTTCTTCCTTCAGGGCTTTGCTTAAATCTCCACTTCTCCAGGATCCAGAACTGACTTTCCTAACTTAATACTGTCCCCTGACCAAACATACCTCACATCTTTGTCTTGGCCTGTTTTACTTATTTTCCCTTAGCATTTATTACCTTGGAACCTATTAAGTAAGACATATATTTATATAAAGTGTATTACTTTATAGTCTGTCTCCTTGGTGGAAATATAAGCTCCATAAGGTCAGGATTTTTGTCTGTTTTATATAATGTAAGTAAAACAAGGCCCAATACCTAGTTGCCTCATGAATATGTATTAAATGAAAGAATGGCTGAAGAAATGACTAAGAAGATGAGGAAAGTTATGTTTATAAGAAAATCTGTCCTGAAAGATGAAGTTGTGAGTGAGAAAAAAAAAAGAGCAGTTATTTGGGAACAGTAGCTGTATAAGATTTTGCCTCTGGTAAACTCTGATTAGCTCTCCACCCTTACACTTCACCAAGTTTCTATGAGCTGCAGAGCAGCAATAAAACAATGGCAGACCTGCTACACATCCTGATTCATTCATCTACTAACTGGAAATTTCACTCTCAATCTCCTCATTGGTAATAATAAAAGAGCAAGTATATCTATATTTTATAGTAATTGACACATAATAGATGCTTCTCTGCTCCCTGAGCCCTTAAGTTGTTTGGAAAAACCAATACTTATACTCCTAAACACAGTTCAACGGATTAGGATGAGTTCCATAATGGCGGTGCTGACAAGTGAGAGAAGCATGGCTTCTCAGAGGAGCAGGAGGAGAATTAACAAAAGGGTTCACACTTGGGCTGGGTGTGAAGGTCGAAAGAGAATTTGTTAGAGTGCACTTTTGATATTAAGATGTCTACTGGATTCCAGACTAACCGAATGACTAAAGAGGTGTCCTGATTTAAGCGCACTATGCTGATAAAAAATTTCAACTCTACTGCACTTGAAATGGAAACGGAAATGCTTGGCAAACCATCAAAACATATACTAGTGATGCAATAAGTCAGGGTGCTCTAGGGAGAAGATAAACACAATGAGTACCATAAAGATATGAACCAGCAACACCAAAAAATGCCAAAGCACTGATTTTTAGAGGTGATAATTTTTTAACGTTTAGAGAATTGGTCAACATTTTGAAAAGAAGTGTTCATAATAAAGAGATAACTCTGGACCATCAAGTGATGGCAGGCTAATCAATTACTAAGTAAACTCAATGAAAAGAGCTGGGTGTTCTCAGTCAAACACACTGACCCTAACACTGTCTACTGTGTCATATTTAGCTAATAAGACTAAACATTCCTATGTGTACACTGGTTATATTCAAAGCGACATAGAAAAACATAATCAAGCCACAGAAGGAAATAAAATCAGGACATATTTTAGGACTCTAGCAAAGGAAAAAGAAGCATGTAAAATTGAAACACTTAATTCTGTAAGTGATCTGTTTAACAAAATGGGGAGTGCACACAGAATTTCAGGATTATACCTATTGTGTAAAACTGGGTTTGTCAACCCATATTTCTGGCATATCCCCAAATTTTAGTTCCTCGTAGGAACAGGGTATTTGGGCATAAGTATAGGAATGTCTGAACCTTCTTAAAGTCTTTAATTGTGCCTTTTTAATACAGAGCCTTTGCCTCATGCTACAAAAGGAGTGAACTCTATGAGCAAATCATAGTTCATCCTTTCCCAGTTTTGCCTGCGTAAACTGAGGGAGAAGTGTTGGTGAGAGATGGGGGTTGTAGCAGAAGTCTTGGCAGGACAGATTGATACTGTGTGTGAGAAGCTCAGAATAAAAAGTGAAATGCTTAAAAATGTAATGTGATTACAGTGTACTCATACGTTCTTTGTGGTTGTAAAGAACTAAGCCCCATGACATCTTATAACCATTCAATAACTTGGTTCAATTCAATCATATGAGACAACCCATAGGTAGGCATTCTGGGTCTTCTCTAAAAAATTCAGTAGTATTAAGCCAACTTATTCTGTCAGAGTTTATTTGGGATCTGCTAGGCAAGGTGTTTACTGATTTTCAGAAAGCACTAGTGGTATTTTGCACATTCTGTGCTTATGTTTTTATTGAAAGAAACACAGAACCTATCTTGAACACTGGCGGGTCTTGTGTTAGAAAATTCTCACCCACATAGGAAATTTAACATCTGAATGTACATACACGTCAGTTAGAAAGAAAGAATAAAAAAACTATCCCTGTAGATCTGGTCTACACTGACAACAGATTATTTGGCATCTCTTTTCTTTTAGAAAGAAAGAAAACATTGCTTAAAAGGAAAAATGCACCTTTTATTTTAATTGGAGAAAATAATTAATCTCATTGGGCACCACAGATATGATTAATTAAAAGTCACAGTTTATTTTCGTATTCACTGGATTCTCTCTAGATTCAAAAGACAAAGTTCCGAGTTGAAAGAAATGGTTCTCTTCAAAATCCCTATTGCTTCATCTAAGCATCCTCAATCCTGCTTGAAGAATCTTTCACAGATCATCCAATTAGCTACTATAGCCACTGCCACAAACTTCTCCTACTGTGTAATTCATGAAGACCACTCACACTTTTAGTATAGTATAGTATATTTAGTAGTATATCACTTTAGTGCCTGCTGAGTTCCCTTTGCTCAAAGGAATAAGCATTTCTACACTAAATCTTTCCCTCCATAATCACGGTTCTGTCCTGACCTGCAAAGATATTTTCTTGAGCTTGCCAGAAGTTCTTTATGACAAGAGTAGAAGTTTGTAAAGAGTAATCCATAGTTACCAACTCCATTTCTGCATTACAAACTCTATGCAATCTCATTCACCTGGGTCCATCTACTCACATGGCATCTCTAAGGGTTGAATTGCCCCCTCAAAAGATATGCTGAAGTTCTAGCCCCTGGTACCTGTGAGTGTCACCTTATTTGGAATCAATGTTTTTTCAAATGGAACCTCACATGGAATCCTACTGCCATGAGGTGGGCCCTAAGCCAGTGACGGATGTCTTCATAAGAAGAGAAAATTTAGCCAAAGAAACACACAAAGAATTTATGTGATGACAGAAGCAGATATTGAAGGGATAGATCTACGAGCCAAAGAATGCTGAGAATTACCAAGAGTCCCAAATAACTAGGAGAAAGGCATGAAACAGATTGTTCCTGACAACCCTGTAGAAGGAATCAACTTGGCTGACACCTTGACCTCAGAACTCTAGCCTCCAAAACTGTGAGATAATAAATTTCTATTGTTTAAGCTACTCAATTTGTGGTAACTTGTTATGGCAGCTCTAGGAAATGAATACCGCATCATGGATGTATTTATATCTACCTCTTTCTTTCTAGTGAAAGCCATACAATTCATAGGCATATAAATTTTAATGTCACCTACTCCTGTAATGGAGGTAACTGAGTAAACTAAACCAGCTCCACCTGGCACAGAACTCTGGCAAGCATCCAAACTTTTCCTCAAAAATTGTGAAAATTTCTAACATGGCCTTGCTTCTGTGCATCACATAAAACACTATATTTACAACCCACCATTCATAAGATTAATCTGACTTGTTTCTATTTTTATTTCTCTTACTACCACTATGTTTACTTTGCTGACTTGCTTTCCTCTTATTTCTCTAAGGCCCCTACAGGTTCACAGGAAAGATCTTCAGGCAAGCTGAATTTGCACAATCCGGGGACTTGTTAGAAATATAAATTTTGGGATCCATGACAGATACTTGAGTCAGAAAATCTAGGGATATACATGAAATCTGATACTTTTTTAAAATAAAATAGTTATTTCCCATAGAATACTTTATTAAATCCTATTCTCTTCATAATATCCTTTCTGTAGAGAACCCATTTCCATAGTTCCAATTACTTCAGCTATTTGACCAGTGCCCCAATTTCCTGAAACTCTAATACTTTCTTAGGTTTGATTTGTTATTTTCAGCTCACAAAAGCTGGAAAGAATGCACTCATAACTTCTCCTTAAAACTGGCTTCCTTTCCTGGCTTCTGTGCTTTTCAATTATCTTAATATTTCAGATTAAATGGAAGTTCTTTCCTGTTTGGTATCACACCTATTCATTACTGGATCCTAGAACCTAGTAGGATAACCACTGAATAGCTGTTAGACAACATATATGCAATTCTTGTTATGTTTCATCAGGAGCCTCAGGATAAATGTAAATACAAATGTATTACTCTTCTTCACTGTTGCCTCCCTAAACCATCTAATCATGCACATTTTATTTATTTGTTTTTGAGACAGTCTCACTATATAGTTGGGGCTGTCCTTGAACTCACTATGTGTCCAGGCTGGCCTAGAACTCACAGATTCCCTCTTGCCTCTGCTTCCTTAGCACTGGAATTATAGGCATGCACCCCCGAACCTGGCCTATAATGATGCATACTTTGTCGTAGACACTTTGTGATCATATTTCTTGGTTTCACTCTTTCCTGTTTCCCCCTATGACTGAAATGCCTTTGCCACTTTAATTTCCAGTACAGTAAGTACCACTCTAGTCTGTGAGAACTTTAATCTATAATAGTTCATTTGTAAGTTAAACTCTGATAGAATTAGTAGTTTCCTGTATCACATTTTTCTACTTTTTAAAAAATTAGTACTAGAAACATTTACGCATGACTGTTCATGTGCCAACTACTAGCCTACACACTGGGGTTATATTAGTGAATTAGATATCTGGGTTCTTGTTCTAATTCAGCTTATTTTCTGGTGGACAGAAGACAAAGAAGACAAAGAGGCAAGAAGATGCAGACTGACAAGTGCTGATAAAAGAGGAACAGTGGCTAGGGGAGTGCATGAGAGAGTATGCCTGCCTTGGGATGGAGGTGGGAGGTGGTGTCAGAGAAGGTTAACTGAAGGTCATGATAACCAGTCAGCCTGAGACCTGGAAGATGCAAATGAACCAGCAAAAGAAGAGAGTGGGGAAAGAACATCCCTGCAGAAGGAAATGAATATTCAAGAACCCAGAGTTGAGAGTTTCTCTTTATTGGAAAAACTGAAAATAGTGTATGTGAAAGCAATCACTGGTTTTAGGCAGAATGAACGTGCCAAGAGGGGAGAAAAATCATGTTTATTGTGTTCACCAGGATACTTATCTCCAATACTGTACTTAATAAATGAATGAATGGATACAGAAGGTCATTTTCTCTATTGAATTAGAGGGGAAGAAAGTATGGTGGAAATTAACATTAAGTTTATAGGCTTAATGACAAGACACCAAAGAGGTTCTCGTCTTCATTCTGATAACAAGAAAGGATGGTAATTAAACAAGAATGAGGAACACAGTGAGGTCAGAAATTTGAAGAAAGTATAGGAGTTATGAAGTAGTTGTTAGAAAAAGTGAAAGATGCAATTGATTAGACAAATGTGTAACATTTACAAAAATCCCTGCACTTTTAGAGTTTGAAATCTATGAATTAATGTTTTTATTTCTTCCAGTAATTCTCAACAGTCTGAGTACAATCACAAAAATAAAGGCACACTAATTGAATTAACTTACAAATTAAGCTTTTATATACACTGATCTTTTCTTTTAGTAAATTACACAATTCTAGAAAGTAGGAGTTGGATAAAATAGACCATGTTGAACACAGTGCTGGTATATATTAATTTTTCAATAGTATCTGCAGAATGAACTAATGACTGAATTTTCCTAGGACCAAATAGTCACTTGTCATACATATACTTTTAAATGTCAAGCATTTTATATTAACAAATATGTATAAACTTCAGTCTATTTCTTTAGTCCAAAGTTAAAAATATTTCATATTGATCATTTTTAATGTGTTAACCACTGTGTTGGGAGCTGGGGAATTAATTAAAAGTATGTCAGTGACTTCCTTAAAGGAGCAATAGAAGTAACAAGTAACAGGCATATTTGTTCTTTATTAACTCAAAGGATTATCAACACTGACTCATTGTTTTTATCCTTACAAATAAAATATCCTACTTGGACCCCATATTTACTGCTCATGGGAATATATGATAGATCATGATTAAAAACTTTGCCACTGGTGTACATTCTATTTTATTATACATGAAATGGAATACCCTTTAGGCTTCCAGCAAGGAAGTATAACCTAAGTTATAGGAAGTGCCTCCATCATTATATCTGTTTAGGGTTTTTTGTTTTTGCTTTTGGCAGTATCAGGGATTGAACTCAGGACCTTGAGCTTGCGAGGCAGACGTGGCACCACTGAGCTAAATCCCCAGCCCTCATCTGTTTAGGTTTTACAGGTGAATTGTTGCTCCTAGTAAAAACCAACGTCATTATCTCTGATGTATGGATTCTGTCCAGATTGTCTTGGAGGCATCCAGATTATAGCACACAAAAATCATAAAAATATTATAGCTAATTTAAAAGATATAAAAATTATCTCATATGGTGAAGTTTGGTGGGGATTTCCCAGCTGGCAGGTTTGTTACTGGGGAAAACAGGCTGCAACTCTTGAAGTGTAAGTGGGTGGGTCTTCATAAATTTCCAACCACAGAGAACTTTATGCAGTAACACCTTCTTTGCAAAGTTCACTCCTTAAAGTTAAATGTACTCACCACTATATAACATTAATAGGAAACTGTATAAGTGTAATCTGTTGAGAATCTACTCTAAATTCATAAATTCATTTATAACCTATCATAACTCACTTATATCCTATCAAATAATAAGTTAGCATATCGAAAAATTTTGAATGTGTATGTTCAAGAAATTATTGACTTCATTATCTCACCTGATTATGCTTTTGGGCTGTTTATAAAAGAGGTAGTTGGAAATTCTAGATTCAGCATGCATTCTAGGACAGAGAGGTGGTAATATAATTGAAATAATCATGAGTACCTTTTTTTTTGAACAAGGACATCTTGCTCACGATGTAACAATGAAGGATCTACTCATTCTGGCTCAAATTTATGAAGTGGCTAAACAGTACTTCTAGTATTTATTGTATTATTTCAGACAAGCCAAAATGTTTGAAACTACTGAATAGCAGAAGCTTTCTTATGATAGTATGTGTGATAAGTGTTAACATTTTAAATTACACAGTAATTGAACTAAAGTACTCTTGCTTTGCCATAAAACCTGTTTTATTGTGACTAAAGATCTTTTATGTGAAATCTTTTAACCTTTACTAAAATCTGTTCTATTGTATCTTGCATAGCCTCTTACACAAAGCTTGTAGCATATTCCTTTGGATTTGATCTTATACTTTCACTGAAGTTATTTTACTTTTCACAAAACTCCTGTTATATAATGGAACATTTTAAATCATTAATTAAAAGACATTATATTTTACATGATAAAATAATAAATGGATGTTAGAACAAGTCACTTACTCTTAATAGGTCTATTTCCTAATATGTAAGATGTATAAAATTATGTCTGATGTCTCCACTGTATGATATGGTGGAAAGATTACTGGTACACACCTTGGTTCTATCAGCTAAAAGCTCTATGACCTTGTGATAACTTTTAATCTTCTCTGAGCATCAGTTTTTATCAGGAGGGGAATATCAAGGAGACTAATATTTACCTCATCATATCACAGTGAGAATAAATTATGATAATGTATGAGAAGTTACCACAAGGTATAAGTACCAATTCACACATCCATTTCCTTTGCCTTTCCTTTTAAGACTGCAGTGAGAGTGAAATGTGATAATTCTTCACAACTGAAAATCACCGACATTTATATAAACATTAAGTATTATTAATATATCAAGATAAAATACTATTATTTTCGTGAAGCTGTTCTGCTTACTCTATCCTTTACCTAAGTTATGACTTCTATAGCTTGTTAAGAGAATCTACCAGGCCTCTATATGTAAATATGTATTTAAAACAAAAATTTAATTAATGTCTATATATTTGAACTAAATAGCTTTTGCAGCACAATTCCAATTGTATAGGAATTATGAGTATAGCTCAATGATTGACAACATTAGCTCACACGCTTTGGAGCTGTAATTTTGTAGTGTGGATCTCTTCAGATAGCTGCTGTAGATGGAAATTTAAAGATGATTTGGTTTTATCATTGCATCAAAACATTCCTTGCTCTCCAAAGGATTATCAAATACTTTTTATATGCCTATTGAAGATGACTAGAGAAACAGATACACAATAATACCTGTGATAAAACAGGTAGTGTGAAATGCTAAATGCTTTATGAGAGTGAAGATATAAAAAGGAAAATGAAAAAAGATAAAGCTCTGAAATGAAGTTAGTTGAATTTAAATATATTATCAAAAATAAATTTGATACCCTGAGTAGTGATAAACAAGGAGTAATATAGGAAATCCACTCAAATAAGAGGTCCTAAAGTGATTATTATTATGGATGGTTTTCTTCTTTTGTGCAGTTGCATCTAGTTCATCTGCCAAGAGTAGAAACCAAGTTACCTCTCTGCTTTATGTTCTGTGCCTAGAAAAAATGACACTCTCAATATTTATCGACTGATGGACAGAATGAACAAACAAAAATAATGGCAGGACTGCTGTTACTAATTTGTTACTGAAAAAGTTACTTAAATTCTTATAGCACTTAACAAGTCTTTTACATTTTACTTCATGTTAATAGGATATCCAATATGCCATTTTGATCCTGTTCCAGGGGTTCTGAGTTTGTAAATATGTCTAGGGGATTGCACATTTGCATAATGGTGATTGTACAGTTTTATTTAAGCCTCTCCTTCTACATTTGCCATTATAATTTAGAATTAAAGGTGAACTAACAATACCAAGCATATGAGAAATGATTCTAGAGGTGAAAGTGTAGAAGGATATCAATAAAAATGCTAACTGAAGCCCTAACTCTCCTATGCCAAAATGAGCCTAATAGGTACTTCTTATTCTATTATTTTATAATTAATTTTCTTTCAAGTCTTCAATTTGGAGGTTATATGACCTGAAAGGCTACTTTAGGAAGGAAAAGCTAAGCTATTACCTTATTTACCAAAGAACAGTTTTTCCTGATTCCTACAGGGGTCAGGAGAGAGCACTTAGGGTGGAGGGTTAAGTGGCCAAGTGACACAGAGCTGAGTTTTCAGTTTACTCCATTTAGAAAGTAAATATTAAACACGGCAAAAAATATTTTGAGGAACAATATTGATAGCTGTATTTAATACTGTATCCAAGCACAAATGTAACCATAGAGCTTATTTAACCTATTAAAAAATCCAATAAGGCAGGTATTATAATATTTTTTAAACAAGAATATAAAGATGAAAGAGGTTAAGTAATTTTCTCAGGGTCAGGGATTTAATGACCAGTGAGTCAAGATGTAAACCCAAAAGTGTCTATCAGTAAAGTCTTTGCTTCTAACTACTATTTTATTTTGTCTCCTGCTATTTTTATTGTCTCCCTGTTTGCAAAACTCTAACACACTACAAGTACACACTAATCTTAGCAATAATATTTTTTAAAGTTTTTAAAAAATCATCAGGAAAAAATCTAAATGAAAGATATGAAATTAATAATCTTTCTAACACTAGAGATCAGCTAGAATTCATCTTCATAAATACATTTTATTAAATTTTAGATTTATCTAAAGGCTTTAGGCAATGATGTTAGTGATTATGACCAATGACATTTATTTTGTATGATAAAACAGAGGATTGTGTATTTTAATGAGAATAAAAGTTGATGTGCTTGGAAAAGCCATTGCTCCTTTCTTAAAAATTGTTCCAAATGAAGTATGTCAGTGTAAATTTTGAAAGCTTTCCCTTAGTTTTACTGTTTGACATCAATGACAAAATTAGAGCAATCAAAACACTTATTTGTACAGTGTAAACATTTGAAAATTATTATAAATTATACACTATTTTTTAATTTAGATGGTGGTTGTTGAAATTTTGATTCAATCAATTAACTTTAATATGTAAACCAGGTATCCTGAGTAATCGAGTTCTCACACTCAACCAAGTTAGAAAACATCCTTAATTTCCAAATAATTCTTATTCTGTATTTCAAATCATTGCTAATCACAAAGTGATGTAATCATCTGGCTCCTGTCTTGTGATTTACATTCTTGCAGTTCTATTTACTTAGAGAAGTCTGAATAACCTTTTGGACACTGCAACAACTAAGAAATTAAACAAGACCAGTGAATTTAAAACTGCTGCCTGAATCTGATAATAGTCTTTCTCATAAGCACTTAGAAAATATAGTAGGTCAATTATGTAAAAGCTTTATCTTTTGCTGTTTAATAGTAGTGTAAATTAGTATAAATTTTGAAAAGATTCATTACTGTCAGTCAGTGTTTTCAGTCACTTATAACAGTTACAGTTCAGAATAATTTACAGTGGTAGGTTAAGGGTCTGCCCCTAAGAATCAAGATGATTTGAATCTATATTTTGAGACTAAGAAAGACTTAGTCCTTCAGGAAAAATGTTGTTTATTAGGAGATGAGACAATAATGTGGACAAATATGATATTTTGAGTGTGTTCTATGAATGTAAGAGATGGCTATTAAAACCGCAGCCCTGAAAAATACAGCCATCTGTTAGAGCTAATTTTTCTGGCCATCAAATAAAGAAGTGTGTGTCCACAGCACACATGTTTTAATAAAAAATAAAATATAATACAAGATATATTTTTGTAAAATGCTTCAATTAATTGGATTTTGGAAGAGTAATTTGTTGAATGAGGCTTTTTCCTTATCCCAATTAAAATCCAAGAGCAGAATGTTGCCCGCAAGAATTATAAATACAGAAAACATCAAAATAAATGTCTCATCTTTTAAATAGACACTTAATTTTCCTTTTCTTTTCTTTTTTTGGTACTGGGGCTCAAACTTGGGATCTTGTGCTTGCAAGGCAGGCAGCGAAACCACTGAGCTAAATCCCTAGCCCTTAACTTTCCTTTTAGGACTAATAAAACCTGCTAAATAACTTTTGAAGATAATCAGCTTGCACCTAAAAAGAAATAATTTCCTTAATATAGAAGTAGCTGTCATAAAGCAAATCAGTTATTGTTTCTCTGGTCTCAAGCCATTTGTAAGTGTCCTTATATTTTCCAGCTTATTGTGAAATATTTGTAAAATGGTAGAAACACAGACCCTGTTCTTTGGCAAGAAATACATAGTAGAAGAGAGAAAGAGAGCCAAGCTACCCCTGGGTTCCTGTTTACTCAAATAGCCTCTGCAAAACTTGATGAGGGTTCCAGTGTCACTGATCTGGACTACTGCTAGATTATTTTGATAGCAGTTTTCTGTGATATTTACATGTAGGCATTCCTACTGAAAACTTTGGAATACAGTTGGAAAATGCAGTTGAGATTCTCTCCAGCCTACCAGAAAGACTATTTGTGTTTTGTCTCAATTTTACTGTCAAAATATTCAGGATATCGAACAGGACTTATGATTTGGTTGGAAGGGGAGAAAAGTAAATTTAAAATTACTTTTAGTAAAGCAGTACATATGAATAAACAGTAAGAAAGAAAGGTTAGTCTGAAAAGTTAGATGGAAAAGTTGAGTGCTCTTGCTTCCTTTGGGCCCTTGACCCATATCATCAAATAGTTTTATCACTGAAAGAGACCTTGGAGTTCATCTAATCCAATCTAATCTAATTCGTGGTGTTCACAAATATGGTCATTTATGGTAGCCTTTAGTTGGGTACTTTGTAGCCAAGGTGGAACTATAAAAACTTCCTTTTATTCTATGTTAATCAAATAGCTATGATGTTATAACTTCTACCCACTGATTCCACATCTGGCTTCTGAAGGAAAAAAGAGCAAGCTGGCTCACAGGAACACATGAATGATAACCTTTCGAATACATAGAACAACTGTCTGAGATGGGATCCCCCAGACCGTCTGTTCTGCCTCAGCCTTCACAGGTGGTACTAAGATCTTCAAAAATGAAGTGAGGTCTCAGTCACAAAGTTGTTTAATTGCAGAACCTGAACTAAAAGTTGAGGTTTCAAAGCCAGCAATCACAGTTCTTTTGCCTACTTTGGCCTAAATTAAGTAAACTTAGATTCTTCTTTTTTTCTTTCCTTTTTTTTTTTTTACCATGGTACGGTAAGTAACACGGTCTTAGGACTTCTGATTATCTGGACACCTAGTACATACTGTGGGATAGGAACTAACTTTACAAAGAAGACAAATACTTAATAAGAATGGTACTTAGGATGGAAGACAGTTGAAGAGTTAATGACAACACAAGGAAAGACGTGCTTTGTGTAAGGAATATGTCTAAATTTCTATGGAAACATGGATGTGAGACTCAGAGTCCTGACATCTCTATTAATAGAAAATAGCAATAATGGTTGTAGTAGGAATCTTCTTACTTTACTTAAGAATTTGTTGAATTAACCAAAATGCATCATTCAGTGCATGCTAAATGTTTAGGGCAAGGAAGCTATTCTGGAGACTCTCTTCATAGTGCTCCTCAAACAAGTGGAATTGCAAACTTACCAAGTGCATTAGTATGCCTACCCAGTATAGCTGTAGTTGTACCAGTATTTTGATCTCATCCATTTATTGTTCTTTTACTTGTCAATTATGTCACTTGTTGCTGTAATTAGGTTATTTGATCAATAATTATATGACTTGACAAGATAATAATCTAAAAGAGTTATTTCTCTAAAATGTAAAAGGAAATGCTTTGGAACTTGTTAAAATAGAGTGTTTTAAAAAATACATCAAGTTAGTATGGGCAAATAGAATAAAAATTGAGAAAAAAAATCTAAAATCTAGAAGTATTTGCATTCTTAGTTATTTCCTCAATGTCTTTCATTTTTGGTATAATTTAATGTATAAAATGGAGGAAATCTCAAGAAATGTGGTTCCTTTTAAAGAAAAAAATGCAATTCAATATACATTCTTGTTTTAAATGAAAATAAAATGTTTAAAGAATCTTTTTAAACTGGGTGCAATGGCACATGCCTGTAGTGCCAACTGTGCAGGAGGTTGTGGTGTAAGGATTGCAAGTATAAGGCCAGCTCATGAAACATAGCAAGATCTCATCTCAAAAAGAAAAAAAAAAAAGAGGAAAAGCAAACCAAACAAAAGTCTTTTCAATAACTGAGCAAATTTTTTCAATGAGTTTTTCCTATTATAAAAATGACTACTGTTATTGTCTTCTCTCATTATTTTGCTATAAAATTTGGTTTTATTTTTTCACAAAATAAAAAAAGGTTACACATTGTGTACCAAGTACAATTCTGAGTTTTGCATGCACAATTTTATGTAATCTTTATACTAAGTCTTAACAAATTAGAAGACCTGAACATGTTTAATAATACATTTGCATTACTAGAGGTGATAAGTGGGGATGATGGAATTCTAATTACTTCCTGCAAAATGCACAATTGGAAAATGCACATTCTCTTTTACCAATGTAAAATCAATAGTATTTCCCGACTAGGTGGAGGTCTTTTCACTGTAAGCCTGTACAGACTTCTCTATTTTAATTCATTTTGAGGTGAGAAAGGTCAACATCTGCATAGCCTACCTTCTCTGCCCTCAAGAGTGTCTATTCCCATTCTGGAAGTTTCCCTTCCTTTGTTTGCCTATTGGAATATATATGTTCTCAAGGGCAACTATTCATTAATTTTTCACAAGAAAATTTTCCCAACTGTATAATTTCACCTGAATTTCCTTTTGTAGAATAACATTCAATATTGACTTCATCTATGTAATCATTCATCTGACTGTCCATCTGTTCAATAAATGCCATTGTCAAGCCACACTTTAGGTACTCAATAAATATTAGATTGATTTTTTAAAAGACTCAGATGCAGAGCTTCCTATGGTTAATTTATTCATGTAACAATTACTAACTAATCACCTAATATGTAAGATATGGGAGGCATGTGCCAAGTAGAATCAGAATTTTGTACAGAAGCTTTGTTAACACATGTATGTTCTCTTGTCACATCAGACTAAGAAATAGGTACAAGTACTATTCTCATTTTGTTGATGAGGAAATGGAGGCACAAGATATCAGGTAAAACATTCCCAAGGACATATACAATGAATGTACTAGAGCTAGGGTTCCTAACTAATATCAGTCCAGAGTCTAAAGTCTTAATTATTACATTATGATCAAGAACACATTAAGAATAAACACACCATGTTTGGAGAAAATATAGATGGGCATTCTCTGATAAAATTTTTTTCTACTGAATTCTGAGGAAAGATTAAGAGTTAACCTAATTTGGGTACTGGGAAGGGTCTCAGCCAGAAAAATCTCCAGTAGGCACAAAACTTTACTATATACAAAACTCCAAAGAAAAGAAAAAGAGATTGGAGGGAAACAAGTTTGTCAAGTCAGCATTGTAGAGAATTATTATTCCACACTGGGAGGAGTAGAGAGGATAACAAACCAATGAATTTTAAAGAGAAGCATTTAAAGAAGTGTAAATAAGCATGGCTTTCTCAAATATTTTTCTATTTGAATAATGCATTAATTTAATAGAGCATAGTCTGCCTGTAAGTTCACAGACGATAATCAAACAAAAAGAGTAATGAAAAAGTATTAATTCAAAGAGATTTTTAAATCATGTTGTATATAAATTACACTAGACAACACTGAAAAGGAATTCTTTACTTTTGAGTTAAATTTTATTTTTCTTTTTTCTAGTTATGATTTTGAGAACAAATATTTTGACAAATAGCTTACAAATTATGCATCTCTTCAAGGTGGAGTTTCAAAACCTATGCTTGAATAAACAGGGCTGAGTTGCAAATCTCATGCAGATGTTTTAATTTCATTGATATAACCATCTCTTTTTTAGTAGTATCAATGGGATAATCACCATGTTTCTGGTGGTCTAGCATCATGCAGAGATTGTATTTTCTGTCAGAAAGCCATCTTTTAATTTGTTCTTTTATGTATTGAGGAAAAGATGCCACATTCATTTAGTCATCCCTATCATCTTAGAGAGTGATATTGACAATGAAGTTAACTGTGGTACTAATAATTAAAAGAGCTGAAAATATATTTAGTGCTATATACCACTGGTTAATATTCTAAGCATTTTAATTTTATTTATTATCTCTCAGTGCTTTAAAAATGTCATTCCATTGACTTCTGGTCCTTATTGCTTCTCTGAGAAGTCAGTAATTATCTCATCCTTCTGTTACTCAGTGTTATTGCTTTCTATCACTACTATTACTTTGGCTTTTTGCAAATGTTTGTGTCTTAGTGGTCTGCTGTAGTAATTTGTTTTATTCGCTTCTGTGTATCTTGTAGAGAGTTTTCTGAATTTCTTGGATTTGTAAATTGATGTTTTTGATTCAATTTGGGAAAATTTTAGCTAATATTTTTTATTTTATTATTTATCTTCTTTCCTTTTAGTGCTCTAGTTATTCATATGTTAAACAGTTTTGTTCACATAGGTCAATTAAGTCTATTTTTCTTTGATCATTTTCACCCTTCTTGTTCCAGTTCTTTTTAAATCTATCAGTTCAAAATGTTATTCTTACTAAGAATAATAGTATGATAATAATAATAATATATTGCATCTTTAAGGATGACAAGAAAACCTACTTATTATCTCAAAAACGGAGTAGATAATAGGAAGCAACCAATTAGTTATCCTGCCTTTCCTATATAAATTCTACAACTATAATCAATGAGGATAAGCTGTCCTTTACAAAATTATTACAGATAACCAAAAACAACAGAACTAGAATATCTCCATATCTTACTTTCAATACAAATTTAAACAAACAATACAAATTTAAAAACGAATATCTATGGCTAACATAAAAAAGAGTGAAAACTAGTATACTTGCTTCCTTATACAAGAACATTTTATCATCTATAGTCTTGCAAAGAGATCACACACGAATCTGACTATATGTATCAATCTATCTGTCAAAGTGTTTTTTTTGAAATACAAAAGATAAAGAGACCCACTGAACTGTATCATGAGTATATATCAGAGACATGTGGATATGGGAAGTCCTACAGGCAAAAAAGTTCTTCAGCAGATAAGCTACAAGGTAAATAAGCAGAG
This sequence comes from Heterocephalus glaber, assembly GCF_000247695.1. The sequence goes on along the minus strand of NW_004624845.1, from coordinate 5,858,429 downwards.
ACATTAGGGGTGTATGGATCACAAGATACTTACAAGACACAGACTGTTAGGCTTAAAAATGGGCATGACTACAATAATGTTTATAGGTATATAAAAACTTAAATGGATGAAACAAATATAAGGAAGTGTTTAATATAAAAAGTGAGTTGTTGCTTTTGGAAGGAGAAACTGATTACAATGAGCACAAAAATGTCTTCTGATGGCTTGCAAAGTTGTATTCTTATTCTAAGGAGTGGTTAGAGGACATTTGCCTTAAAACAATTCACTAAGCTATATTTACTTTGTGTGGCTTTATGCAATTTGATTTCGCAATAAAATGGTAAAACATACACATAACATATTGTTCGTTGTTCAGTACGTGTTTATGTATTTGTAGAGATCATATATAAATATGAAATAAAGTATTGCTTGCATGGTTTTATTTTACCTTTTAAAAGCTGACTTTAGGGCTGGGGATTTAGTTCAGTGGTTCCGTCGCCTGCCCTGCAAGTGCAAGCACCCGAGTTCGATCCCCGGTACCAAAAAAAAAAAAAAAGATATCCGTAAAAACTGACTTTAGTTTGAACTGGTTGTTATAGAAGAATATAAAAATTCCCTTTAGGCCAATTACAGCTTTTTTATTAGAGAAAATTTGACGAATTTTCTGATAAAATTTTAATTCTGCAAATATAGATCCCAAGAATGAAATAGTTGTGAGAGGGTGAAATAGAGAAGGCAATATTTCTCTATAAAATAAATGACCAGGAATCTTGACAGGTTTCTCTGGTAGGCCTAGTTCTAGAGAGAGAAAAAGGTAAGGAAGATTTGAGAGACAGGAAGTATTGTGGGTTGAATTTTGTCCCCCTAAAATATGTTGAAATCCTAACCTCCGATATCTATGACTTTATTTGGAAACAAGGTCTGAATAGATGATTAAATTAAGATGAAGTTATTAGGGTGAGGTCTAATCCAATCTTACTGAGTCCTTATAAAAAGAAATGTGGACACAGACACAGATAAAAGACAGGGAGAATGTCACGTGAAGATGAAAAAAAGATACAGGTGATTCATCTTCAAGACATGGAATGCCAAACATTATCCACACACCACTAGAGGCAGCAGAGAGACATGGAACATTCTTCCTCCAAGCCCTCAGAAGGAAACAACCCTGCTGCTGCTGTTGACTCAGACTTTTAGCTCCAGAAAAGTGAGATGATAGATTTCTGGTTTTTAAAGCCATCTTGTTTGGGCTACAGCAGCCCTAACAAACTGATATAGGGAGAAAGCAGGTGGACATATGGAGTGGCCAATTCTGGGTTAAGTAGGAAGGCACAAGGAAAAATTCCCCGAGGGACAGCTGAGGAAATATAGCACCAGAGATTTTCATGATGCAATCTGTAGAAAAGCTTAGGAGGTCTTGGACTTTTCAATGTCCTTAACTCGTATAGAAATATTAAAGGAAAGGGCAATTCTAGACGACAAAAAACTGTGTGATATCAAGCTTATAAATCTAGGCATATAGTGAAGATTACATATGCTATTATTTATGTTCATAAATATGTACATGGGTGACTTAGTTACTCTCTGTCCCTAAGACATAATACGTTATACCAGAAACTTAAAGGAGGAGAGGTTTATTTTGATTTCCAGTTTTAGAAATTTCAGTCCATGGTCACCTGGCTCCTAGGCAGCACGGTATAGTGAAAGTGCCTGAGTGAGGAAAAGCTGCTCACTTCATGGTCATCAAAAGCAGAAAGAGAAAGGAGAAGTGGGAGAGAGATATACCCTTCTAGGTTATGGCCCTGTGACCTGCCTCTACCCAGCCCCCACCTCCGAACGGCAAAGTGGCAAGGAAGTCATCACTGATGAATATAGCATCTCCATGACCTCACAAGCCAATCATCTTCAATACATATGAGGCTTTTGGGAGACAACCTAGATCTAAACCATAACAATAGGGAACAAGTGCATTTATATGGAGAAGTAATAGGTATGTTGATATACATATATATGTATAATGTATACATGTATATATATATATATGTGTGTGTGTATGAATATATATATATTTCACCAAAAATCTATACACACTTCAGGAAAAGAAAAACAGTATGATGCTTTCTCAACAGATGGTGTTATACGGGGGAACGAACCTAGAGGATGTCATATATTACAGAAAACCCACTACATTGCCAGTCGTTAAAGAAGAAATTGGAAATGCATGTGCAGCAATCTCAATGACCAAGATTAACAAAGCAGCAATTCACCAAATGTCTGGAAGCTAATAACCACCACTTTGAGCATCTCTGGTAATTGAAAAGGGCAAAGGTAACTTGTGTTAATCTTATATTGTCTCAATAAATATAGCATTAAAATATTTGCACAAGTTTTTCTTTTCCAGAAGTGTGTATACTTTTTGGGGGGCACACTCTGTATTTTAAAAATACTTTTATTTTATTCATATATACATATATAGAAACAATCAGGTGTATAAATAAGAATAGTTTACCATAGTTTTACTAATATATATGCACTTGAGCGTGAGAAAAAAGAAAAAGTACTCTTCATTTAGAGGCTTTTATCTGTCACAGCTGGAAATAAAATAAAATAAAATACTTTGCATTGAAAGACAACACAAAGTAAAACCATGAAATCACGTCAAGGACAGGCACACAAGGAAAGCAATTTTATTTTTAATGTTTTGAAATCATAAGGTTTATTTATTCAACTGTACTGCTTGATTATTTTTCTTTTTCCCATTTCTAGGGTTTGCCTTGGGGGCAGGGACATTTGTATTGCCATCTGCATAGCCTCTCCAGAATACTGTCTCCCATTCAGCTCTGGCAGGACAGCATACAAAGTCGATTGATTATAACCATTGCCCTTAAAAGATCATGGGGGCCACTCTGTTGGTGACAGCAATTTTCAAAGCCTTAAAGTGGTAGAATCAATTATCAGGACAATTAGAGGGTGACTTCTCAGTGTGGGTAGTCCTTTAAGTGCTCCTAATGCCAAGAAATCTGGGCCTTCACACTTTCTCTGAAATAAGTTGGCCTTAGGTAAGCTGGTATGCAGAGTCAGCAAAGGGGTAAGGAAAGTTACTTGACAAACAGGGATAGCAAGGAATGATTGTTTAATTCTAGAACTCATACAGTAACACCTGCCATTTGTGCAGTATCTATTCTGTGCTAGGTATCTATGTGATAGCTCCTTTACATACTATTTATTATCTTATTTAAGCTGGAAAACTATACTTTGATACCAGTATTATGGTTCTTATCTTACAGAAAAATTAGCTCAGACTTGGAATTTCTTTGTTTATACACAGCTACAAATAAGAATTATGTTCAGCAACTGAACCTAGACAATGAGGCCTGATCATTTTCAATCCACATGCTTAGAAAGAAAATAAATTATTGTGAACTGGCATAGGATATAAATCTTTTCTCTCCAAAAGTTTGTGTTTCAACCTGGTCTCTACAAAAGAGCTAACCTAGTTGTGCTGTTGCAGTAGTTCTCAAAACAAAGAGCTAAGTCCTTAAACTTTCATTGGTTTGATCCTTATACAGTTGCTAAGGATAGGATTTTTCCTCTCTGATATGCCTGTCCGCACCAACACTCTCAGACATTTGAGGGTCTAACAGTAACCTGCAGGTCAAATTACAAGTTGAAAAAGAAATCATTGCCATCCAGATACCATGGAAATCTGGAGAATTAATACTCAGGTTACATTTTTTTAACCTAACTGTGTAATTTCACTTTTTTTCCCTCGATTTTATTTGTACTATATACGCAACTAGTTTTTCCTGAACATATAAGGAAAAATATCATCGTTGAATGAAGGCAAAATTTCAGGTGAAAAATAACATTTTATGTTCACAGATGGTCTTTTGTCAGATTACTGGTATTTGTCAAAAATAGCAATATGCACAGGTAAAACCTGTTAAAAATTTCCAAGACATGCTTTTCTCTGACACTCAACCACCAAATCAAACAAACAAAACCAAGATGGTGAGCACACGTCCTATCCAGCAACGGAGTTGTTTTTGTTCATAGAGAATTTGGAGGTAGAACAACAAGATCATAAAACACGCTCTAACTGAGCGACACTTAGTCTTTTTGGCGTTAATTCCTGCAAAATGTGCTGGGTGAGCAGAACTGCAGGAAGGTTTGTTGTACACAAAAGCTTTTGAAAAATAACAGAACTCTCCTCAGTTGAAACAAAAGCCCCACTGGTCCAAATAAACCAAAAGATTCAGCTGTTAGCAGGAAAGGGAAAACCTCTTCTTCATTCTCCAATCCAGAAGAAACAAATAAATGTTAGTGAAACAGAAATCATTTTGCATTATCTTCTGACTTCTGAACAAAAGCAGAAGTAACTTTTAACATTAAAATGATGGTCATTGTTGAAATAATGGTTTAGAAAATAAAAAATTAGAGTAATGACATCAGAAAGATATTTTGGGAGGAATGTGGGTGGCTGGAAGTGGTTTGGCAACATGCCTTTAAAACATGCATCTAAGGTTAAAGCTTTTCAAAAGTGATGGCCTACATGTTAGTGTCGCAATCAACAGCTCTCTTGTTTCAACCCAAGATGCAGTGGGATTGTTTGAAGGGGCAACTTCTTCATCTTTGAAATGAAGTTGTTTGAAAAATTAAAATATAGAATGGATGTAAGTAGAGGGCATGCAATAATAAAGTTGGTTTTTCTTTAGGTTTCTCTTTCCTTAACTATTATCAACCTAATGTATAAATATCTATGGACTTTGGGAAGTGGTGTAAAAAACTAGATCTACTGGTTTAATTTATCACTATGAATATTATAAAATTTCTTCTGAGTAGAAAAAATGCTTCCCCATACCAGACCATAAAGAGGAAAAAGTATTCAATGTTATCTTGAGCATTTTTCTAAAGAATATTAATTGTTAATATTTTTCTTGCTACCATATTCTAAGGTCCAATTTATTACATTGTTTGGTTAAAAAAAAGTAATAAAGAGAAAATTGAGTAATAGGTGTCATCTAATTTTCATAAAAACTATAAATAATATAGTTTTTATTTATTTTATAAAAGAAATTGAGACTTAAAAACATTAAAAGACTTCACCTGAATTTGTTAAATTAGCAAGGGGAAAAGCCAGAATTTGAACTTAGGTTTATGTGATACCATAGCCTATGCTTTCAACTTCTTGCTTTTCTACAGAGAAGTTTAGAGATTGAAGGCACAAGAAAGTGCTGATTCCTAACTCTCTCTCTCTGGCAAATAATGTATTAAGCTCTCTGAACCAGGGTTAATAATATTAGAAGCACAAATCTAACTAAAGATCCTTCTCTTGCACACAGATTGAGGACCAACCTAAAAGACACAGCCTTGAGCCTAGTGCATCACCAGCAAATAAAGACTACACGACTGATCTACTTGTCATTTCTATGGCCTTTCATTTGTAGGTTGGTTGGTGAGTCAGCTGCAAATTAAGCTTCTGTGAGCAAGCACCCTTATTTTGACAATAAATTTCAAAGAGGAAAAAAGAACAAAAGGTTAGGTTAGAAAAACAAAACAAAATAATATAAAGCAGTTAAATATTTTTTTAAACTTAGAGATTATTTCCAGGAGAAACTGAAATGAGAAGCCTGACTTGAGGAGTGAGCTACTCCTATTGTAAGAGTGCAACAGAACTGTGGGGAGCTCTGGCTTTTACCTCCACTGAAGTGACACACACATTATGGTTCTTTTGGAGGAGTTCCTGGCTTTGGAAAGAACTGTCTGTTTAGCAGTAACCATCCTAATCATGGAATTAGGGCCATACTTCTCTTTTTGGGAAGAGAAGTAGTTAGTATGATACAATACTGGGGTTTAATATGGTAATGATTAGAAACCTAAAGTCATAGAATCCAAAGTCATAATTTATATACTATCTAACCTTTATAGAGAACAGAGGCTCAGAAAAATAAACAAAATAATTACGTCCATCATTTGCTGATGAGGAAGATAGTGTTAGAGATAAGTAGTGTAGGATAAAATACAATTTTTGTCTTGTCATTGCTGTAGTCCCATACTTAGCACAATGCCTAGCCAAAGATATATTTGTTGATTGACTCCATGCATAAATAAACCCATAAAATTTTTTTTCTTCATATTCTCCCTTGGATTAACATATGAAAAAATTTACCCAAAAATGATCTATATAGTAAGACAGGCTTTGAATTCTAACATACTTTACTCAAATTCAACTCTCAAATTCCACCATTTGTTAAATTTATGAACTTGGAATAGTTGTGTAATCTTTCAATTTTTGCATCTGTATACTGGAGATGAAAATAGTTGTGAGTATAATCCTTAATATTAAGAAATCTCAATGAATGATATTTTATATCTATAAAATTATTACTATTATATTTATGGTTTTTATATTCTCACATTCTTTTTAGGCTTGCAGGTTTCATGTATAGTACTCTGCACATCACATGTAGATGGATATAGTGTGGGTTTAAAGAGAAACTGGGATTCTAGGAGGTTTGCAAACTACTAGGATGACCACTGTGAGTGTAAAAGTGTTAGAGATGGTGGAACAAGATTCCTACCCCAATTCCTACTGACTTCAATAATAGAGGGTGGCCAGTAGATAGGCTTTGTCTCTTTCCATGATTTAGTTAAGAAAACTTTGCTATACACAGACATATTAAAGTTTGGCTAAGATTTTACTAGGAAAAAAAAACTAGTTCCATGAAACTCTGAGGAACTCATATTTGATTTATGTGCACATGTTGCTTACACAGGACATGTATCACACTTGTACTCATCACTCTTTGAGTTGTTGCTTTCTTAACTGATAGTGAAAGCAAAGGTGAGAGCTAATGTTTTCCTTAGTAATGAACATACTATGAGAAAACAGAAAGGAGAGAAACACATTTTAAGGTAAATGACTGATGTTACTGTCTGTGTTGTTTAGTTATTAACACTCACTTTCATCAGTCAGCCAATATTTAATTTGTACCAATTCAGCAAAAGCTGAAGAGCACCAAGGAATCTCAAAAGTGGTTAAAATTCTGCTTCCTCAAGGCAGTTCAGAACTACATCCCTTCAATAACACAAAGAACTGTAAAATCATTTAGGCTCATTCAAAATCCCAAAGCATTTTCAAGGCAATGTTTGTATACTTGATTTTGATTGTAAAAAATATCAATTAGGATGTATAGTCCACAAGGACAACATTCTGGTTTCTATAATTAATTTCCAAATAGAAATCTGTATACTCTTATGACTGTTGGTTTACATGTCCAGATCAACAGAACCACTCATCAATGTCATTCAGGAGTAAATTGAAAGTAAGACTCCACTGTTAAATTGCATAGTAAAAGTAATGACATCAAAGAGCATCAACCTTCCTTATTTTACAATTATGAAAAATTAATATCTCAAATGAGTTATTTGAGTTAAATTCAAACAAGAGTTATAATTTGTTTGTGTACCTTGATTACATCTTTATTTTGTGTGATCCCATATTCATGAATCCAACTACTTTCAAACCAATCAGAAATCAGTTATTAATATGAATTTTCAAGTGGTAGGCTTGCTCACTCTGGATCATAGGAAAGAAAATCACAAGAAAACCAAAACTCAATCTGGTCTATTACATTGATCTCAAAGTGCAACATTGATATTCCAACTCTGAAGTAATTTTTTTGAGGATGAGTACACAATGAGTTAATTTTTTTATCACCACCTTTATGGAACTCAATTTAGTGATACACACACATGTGATGAAGAGGTTGGCTGAATAAGTTTCAACACTAGACCAGCTGAAGGTCAATTGTCTTTGAGCCAAAAGACTTAAACGTGGCAGCCTTCTACTTTTACCCAATGGACTGGTAAATATTTTGCTCATGCAAAATCTTTCATTTGGTGTTTCTGAATAACATTCTGTCTTGGAAAGCATCTACTAATCCTTCTGGGCAAAGTTCAATCTTCCTTGACTCTCAGGGAGCAATGACCTCTCCTTTGTTTATGTTTCTTGTGTGTCATTTTTCCTGGTTAGTACTAGAAATGCTCTGTGGATTTATTTTGCAGTTTGCTCTCCAAGTATGTTATATGTTTCCAATTTTTATTTCTAGCCCTAACTGTTCAGTGTGCACCATTATACTAATCTCTAGATGAAGGTAATCAAGAGATTGAAGGAGAAGGGAGGGATAGGAGGGATAGAGGATGAAAAAAAGGAATTGAGATGTATTATGTACAAAGACCAACTCCACATGAAGGATGTAAACATTATATACTGAAAACATGCATGGGGGGGGGAGGGAATCAAGACATGGAGGAAGGGGAAGGAGAGAAGAGAAATGGGATGAAAGGGAATTAAGGTGTGTTATATACGTGTATCAATTTCCCACAAGGAATGTAAACATTATGTAGTATACACATGTAGTAGTAAACTAAAATTTTAAAAATAACTAAAATAAGTATAGCCCTAATCTCTCCTAAAGTTAAAATGTTATAAAGAAAGTAAATCTATATGCTAGGATGTGGCCCTTGCTATAACTACTTTATACAGGAGGAATTGCACTGTATTTATATGAACACTGTGGTTTTCTTTTCAAAAAAGACTTTAATATTATCTTGAAGGATAAAATTTAGAAGCTTAATCATGATTTTATTACTATTGGAATTGCAGTCTAGAGGAAACAAAATAAAATGCTTCAAAACACTCATCACCAAAAAAAGGTAATGCAGTCTCTTTTGTACATTCAGATTTATACTCAAATTCTATCCAAGTTTTAATACAAAAAGATGAATTGTCAATTACCAATTGAGTGCTAACCATATAGAAACATAGGACAAGTTTCCTTGTCCTAATGAAATTCATACTCTGTGAAGATGAGAAAAATCTCAAGAGCAAGTGCAAATCGAGCTAAAAAGAGCATGGGAGGGAAAAGAAGTACAGTTCTTCTAGCCAAGAGAAACAAATATTATTAAGTGTTAGAGTAAAGGAGCTTCACAGACAATGGATAAAACTTAAGTGATCAGAATCATACAAAAATATGTATTCCACATCTGAAAAGCAATAATAAAAAGCCACAGAGTTTGAAGTGGCATATCTTAGAACTCTCACTCAAATCTGGCTCACACTCAACTGTCCAACCACGCCTTATGTAACAGCTCCAGACTTCCTGTGCTCAGACTTCCTGTCCTTTACCTACAATGTTCTTTTCTACCCTAGGAATTTTACACCTGCTGGTCTTTCTGCCTGGACTGGCCTATTTTTTTCATACTTCACAAGGGTATAATATACTTAAGGAAATCTTATACTTAATGACTCAGTTTGATGATTACTTCCATAAAAGAGCTTTTGTAACCTCCCTGTTAACTTCTATTATTGTACCCTGCCTATATTCTTCACAGCACTTCATAATATGTGTGTACGTCTATACATACACACATATATATGTGTGTGTGTGTGTCACACATTTGCATTAGTTTCCTTACACTGTGTATTAGTCTACTTTTTTCTTTCCCCAAAGAAATAAAGGCTTTGAGGACAAAAACAATGTATTTTCAACTCATCAGTGTAAGTTGTAGGATTCTGAAGTAACATTTTTCTGTTATTAAACAGGATTATATTTAACACTTTCTATTGTTTCAAAGTTTTGAAAGAACGCCTGTATTTTCCCACATTGAAAATCAAGGTTCTGTAGCTACACTATCCACGTAAGACTTGAACAGGGGTTGGCCCAAAAATGATTTTGTCATTCCTTCTTGATAAACACTGCTCAAACTCCCACATCTGGCTTACAGAAGGTGAAGTTTAAGAAGCTAATAAAAACTTTCTTTGGCAGGAATTGAGTAAACTGTATTTTTTGTCCCCGCTCCCTCATCAGGAATAAGAGGGATGCTTTTCCCTCAACTTAAGTTTAGAAAGAGTTAATCAATGGGTTAGGACAATAAAATAACCATCCACTGAGTCCTTTACAGAATAAAAACCTAGACAAGGGTCATTCTTTCCTTAACATGATTTAAGATGAAAGAGAAATAAAGCTCTGGGAAACCTCATCGAAAGACTACAATGAAGAGGCAGAGTGCATTTGTGTCTACTTGGGACATCCATCATCTGATGAAAGACAGCAAGTACCCAGAGGGAAGCAAGAGAGTCAGGGGCTTGGAGCCCTTCATAAATCAGAAAGTCTCTTCATAGTTACAATGACAGGCCTGTCTGGCATTCTAGAACTAAGTATGGATTAAATGGGAGGATACTTAGTATCTTTTTGGGGTCATTTTTTCCTTTTTTACAGATATACTTCAAATGACTGTATATGTGAGTCATCACACATGCAATTCTCTAACTCTTCAAATGTATGCTCTTTCTTTACCCTTATAGATTAATAGGGTTTAAGGGGTCCTCAGTTGGAACTCTGATCTAGAGTAGAATTTTTCCAGGTTCTATCTGAAACCTTCCAGGAATAAAGAACTCACCAAATGACCAGGCTGTGTTCTACCTTCAGATAGTTTTCTTTGTTTTAAATTTTTTAATTTATTAAGTCAATGTCTGTTACTCAGCAATATTCATTATCCCTAGTTCTGCTTCCTAGATCAACAGAATTCTTTTCCATTAATAACTTTTGATTTTTCTCATTAATCCAAAAAATACATATTGAGCACTTACTCTGAGAGCTCTTGTAAGAGCTTGGCTGGACAGCAAGGAGGAAGGTAAAGCTTTGTGTCCTCTTGGGGCTTATATTTAGCATAAAAATAAGCCCATAATGTAATATCTGGCAGTAATACATGCTATGAAAAAAGTATATCTGTAAATAAAATAAGAAAAAAAACACATAGAAAGAGTGCTACAGACAAATAAGAGCAAGTGCAAAGGGCCTGAGCTTAGAACTTGGGAGTGACAGTAAAGAATCCAGTGTGACAAGAAAGGGAAAGCTGACAAGAGATGAAGACAAAGAGGAAACCAGGTGCTCTATGCTATGCTAAATCCATGAATTCTGATTAAGTGAAAGGGAAGCTAGTGAATAGCTTGAGGTAGGGAGATGACAAAAATTACTTGTTAAACAGACAAACGTTTCTTGTTAAACAGACAAACTCTTGCATTTTTGGTCTAAAGAACTGGATGTTATTTAATAAGCTAGGGAAGATTCTAGGAAAAACTGGTTTTGGAAGGTAAAATTAAGAGTTGTGTGCTATACTTGTTAATCTTGAAATGCCTGATCACTATAGAGTAATTATATCAAATACATAATTGGTATGGTTTCAGTTTTTCCCTGAAAAGTTGAAATGCTACAGGATTCGTCCACAGGGTGAGAGGTTTGAGGCAGTGGAAGTCTGAAAGGGTGAGGCTTACTGGAAGGTAAGTAGGTCATGGGGGCATCCTCAGAAGGGATTAATGAAGGATTTAGGGGACTAGATGAGGCCTCTTAAGAACAGGTTGTTATCCGAAATGGTGGTGCTATACTTAAGTATCTCTTCTGCCTGTACCACTGCATTCTCAGACATGCTCCCACCATGCCATTCACCAAGACCCTATCTCCCAAGCTGAGCAGATGCTGGAGTCATGCCCTTGAACCTCCTGAACTGTCAACTAAATATAGCGGTATACTGTAAATATCTTTACAATATACCTCAGCCTCAGGCATTTTATATTTATTTGTTTGTTTTTTTAATATAGCTACAGACAATGGACTAAAAGAAGAAATTGTATAGGAATGAAACTTAAAGCCATATGATGTTAAAGCCCAATGAAACTATGTAGAAGAGGTAGACAGAGAATAAGGAGATACCAGCACTGTCTTGTCAAACTCTAGGCTTTACAAGTTAAAAAATGAAATTGAAAACCACTGTAATGCTTCTTTATAAACTTATCTACTTTTATAGCCTCACAGATAAATCTTGAGAATATATTACTAGAAAAGCAAAATATCTTCTTCCTAGAAAAATGGCTGATATTCTTTATGAAAATTAAGTGATGTTGATAGGACTTGAGAACCAAGGAAGAACAAAGGAAGCAAAAACCCAAACTTGCTTTTTAAAATTGTCTAAAGGATCCAATGTTTCACCCTTAACAAATATCCCATGTAATCCAGTTACTGATATTTTTAACTCAAAAGCATCACAAATACAAAAAGGGACAAAATTACAGTTTTTCACAACCAACTATTACTACTATACTTTCCAAGGTATTATTTTTAACAATTATGTTTTATTCCTAAGAACCTTCATTGAATTTTTCACTAAAGTTCACAATGATTTTTTCATTATCCTAAATTTACTTAATTTGCAAGCATTTTCTCAAGAAAAGTTACGAGAGAGTTTAAGTTTTAGAAGTTGTAAATTACAGTAATGAGCAGTTGTACCAACTAAGTTAATGAAAGAAGTAACTAGGGTACTCATTGAGTGGGTCAGAATGTCTTCTGTGAATGAAAAGAGACTAATTTCAAAGTGCTGAAGGAAAAATTTTGAGGAGAGCAATTCAAATTCATCAAACCATTTGGTGGGCTGCCAAACACCCAGCTATCATATTTGGTTTCCAAGATTCATCCAAAGTATAACTCTTCTGAAGTCTGATCTAATGGAGCCATCATGAAGTGATCACTAGCAATCTTGCTGGGGCCATTTGAAAGGATGTTGCCAGTAACAATCCAGGAGTGAAGCCTGCATGATAAATAATCAATCAAAGAGTATACTGCTGTGCTATTTAGAGCAGTGAGGAAATCCATGTGGCAGCAGATCTAAAAGATTTTCTTCTATTAGCTAATGTAAATGTGGACTCTCAAGTGGTTCACTTCCTATTAAGCAAGTAAGAAAAATATGAGTTTTAGTTGAAATTTAAACTCAGGGGAATGACACTTTTTAAAAACCATGCACCTTTCATTCTAACATCTCTTTCCTGAAAATCTACAAACAAATCTCCCCGTATACTGCTTCAACTGCTCAGAAAATCAAAGTGGAAACATGTGGGAAAGAAAAGTATATCAAAGAAGAAACCATTTGAAGGTTCTGAAGACAAGATTCACCAAAAAAATATCTAGTTTCTTTTTATGAGAGAAGATAGATTTGATAGACAAGACAAGCAATAGTTCTAATGCTTCGGTTAAAGTAGATAAGCTCAAGCTGTTTATACAGCATACCGATTTAAATGTGAAAAACTACAGCTTGTGAAAAATTTTGATTGAACGATTGAAATGTTAAAGGCTTTAATAATTATATTATGGACACTAGCAGAAAGAAGAAAGTAATTTGTTTCTGTATTCCTTGTCATTCACACATTTCCTGGCCCATAATGGTAGATACTAATTAGATGTTTGTTGACAGATTTGAGCTGAATCCATTCATCATTTCTCTTGCTAGCCAAACACAAACATACTTTTTATTTCCATTTGTCATTTCTTCTCTGTCAATTTATTTAATTTTTAGTTTTAGCACAGAAAATGACTACTTTTAAAGTTTTTACTGTGAATTCTATTTTGACGGTATAATTATTGTCACCTCTTTCTTGTGGATCTTTTGTGTATTGTTGCTCATTTTTACATTTTACAACTTTTGTGTTTTCTATATAATTTTTTTAAATTATTTAAAATATGCACTATATGTACACAGCCAAAAATCCCAAAAGTTTAAATAATATACAGTAGAAATTAACATTTCTTCCCAATAGTTCTCTCTTTGGGGAAACCACTGTTAACAATTACTTGTCTAGATATTTTCTATGTATATATACACACATCTAATATATACTCATTTTCTTTTACATGAATGGTAAAACATGCATATTGTCCACACAGTACTCTGCATATGGCTTAACATTGTATTTTGGATTTTATTCCACATCAGTACAACCATTCATTCAGCACATTCATTCATTCAAGACATTAGGTACATTTATTCATTTAGTACACTGATTTTAGCTCATATTTGTTTAAGCTGAATATTATTTAAATAGATGTATCAAAATTCTTACAGCCATTCTTCTTTTGTCATTAGGCTGTTTGTTTGCTTTTGCTACTAGAGTTCCTTTTGCATTTCACATCTATTGGATGAATTGCTAGAAGTAGACTCAGTAAATCAAAAAGTTTAAACATTTAAAAAGTTAAAGATATTTTAATAGTGCTTGTCCAACGCGAAGAAGCTATTTACCCTCTAGCAGCTTGTTTCATCACTTGCCAGCACAGGGCAGTGTCATAACTTTTGTGGACAATTTGATTGATAAAATATGGTATCTTATATGTTTACTTTGCAATTCCTTCATTATAAACAAGGGTTAACATCACACAAATGTGTGATAGGAATCTAGACTCAGTCAATGGTTTATTAATCCATGCAAATCTTCTGAAAATATGTTCTTATGACAACTATTATTTCTAGATATAAGTTGAAAAGTTGAAAGAACATTTATTTTGATGTTGGGGAAATCAGAAGAAATCAAATGAAATCATATAAGAAGTCTTTCAGGCAATAAAGAAATTCAGTAAAATGGTCATGTATAAAAAAATATACAAAAATCAGTGATAGACAGACAGACCAGGTGAAGGATATAATGGAGAAAAATGTGTTATTTACAGTTACAAAAATTATAAACATAAAAAATTTTGGTGGTGGTCATTGTTGATTTTCCCTGTTTTGTTCATTTTGTATTATTGGAGAAGAAAACTTCTTTGAGTGGATAAAAGTAATGTACTCTCATAATCTGGAAATCAATTCTTTAGTAGTTTATATATTCTGCATAGTAGATAACTTTCTCCATAGGCATTACTTTTAACTTTAAATTTCTCTTATTTTTATATCCAGTCTTTCTTTAGATCTGTAAGATTCTTTTAGATTTCAGGGGTATGATAAAATATGACATTTACATTAAAAATAAAAAATTATTACAATAAAAGACAAATTGCCATTAATCCCCTTCAAAATACTCTGCATTCAAACACACTTATCCCATCATTTTTGCCACTTCCTGAAGCAGTTCTAAAGTCTTCTTCTGTGAGTAGCTTTACATGGCTATCTTAATGTCCTGAATCTATTCAAAACATTTATGGCAATTTGTTAGAGAAAAACATGATGTGTCCTCATCCAACTTATTCACCAGATGTGCCTCTATAAGACCTCTGGCTCTTTCCTAAAGTAAAAATGACCATGAACAGTAAATGTTTTGAACCTATTCAGGATATTAAAGCAGCCATGACAGTGCAACTGAAGATACCCATGAACAGGAACATCTAGAAATGCTACAGAAAGTGGAAAGAATGATAGAATACGGGTGTTCAAAGTGAGGAGAAATATTTGGAGGAGAATCAATGACAATTTGTCTTTTACTATAGTAAATTATTTAAAAAAATGTAAACATTCACTAAATTATTTAATTACACCTCATACATGGCTGGGTAATATGTGTATCTGTTCAATCCCATCCTGTTTCTGAGAATCTTATCTTTCTAAATTTAGATCACCCATAACTGAGATAGATGAGGAAAGGGTGCCTAATATGAGGAATGACTGAATGATTATTAAGAATGATATCAGTAGGTCTGGACAGCTAGACCCAGTCTAACAATAATATATTTAATAAAGATGAAAGTGTATAAATTTCCATTTTAAAAATCAGTTATTCTAAGATAGAATGTGATAGATCTGATAATCAGTAGCTCATATGGAGTCTTTGTTTCTGTTCTTGATACAAATCAATAAAAAGATTCTTGAATCCAAAGTCAGCATAATTCTACATTACATTAACATAAAGAAATAATGGAGTTCACACAGAATTCACTCACTAGGGTCTATGATTACAAACACATAAAAGAAGCTGTATATCCAATTATCGGTGCTATTATTTAGGCAGGGTCTTGTCAATCTTTTTTTTAAAATTAAATTCTTTTATTGGTATATTTTAGGTACACAATACATTTACATTTATCTTTGGGTGCTTGTACCTGTACATGATGTATTTTGGTTCTTATTTTTTCCCCATTCCCTG
>NW_004624845.1:5825787-5837553 GCF_000247695.1 Heterocephalus glaber | reverse complement strand
GGGGTGGAAGTCTGGGTTTGTGACTTGCTTAAATGCCTTCTCATTTTTGTTTTTGGTACTGTCCCTGGTTTAGTTCCTGGGTTGATATTATGAAGTTGTTTTTTGTAAGTATCTTTGTTGATCTATTTAAAACCCTTATGGAATGATTGTTTCTCAGAAGTGTCTTCCAGATATAGCTGGTCTTTAAGTTTTGAGTCTCTAATGATTTTGAGGCTATCTCATTTTTATTATACCAGGAAGGAAAACTGTTTAGATCAATCACGACACCTTAGCCCAAGTCATACAATCAGCAACAGCATAGCATCAAATAACCTCTTAAAGAATGACAATTTTTGGTAGTTATTAATATATCACCTTTAAAAAATAAAGGGCCTCCTTCAAGGTGTGTCTCTGCTGTCACAATAGACAATGTGGGCAGCAGTGTGCAGTTATAAGTCAATGAGTATCAGTAAGCTAGTCCCAGACCCGTGAGATTCAGGCAGATTTCTGGTTGCAAGTCCCAAGTTGAGCTCCCTGTCCTCCTGCAGGGTTGCACTCTGCAAGTTTCTACTGGATGTTTCATCTGCTTTTCCCCTGAAGAAAGTCCAGTTTCCGATGGGAACTGATGATCCCTCCAACTTACCAACATCGGTGGTCTGGTGTGCCTTTATTGCAGAGATTCCCTTCACTTTTCCAGTGGGCTTGTTTTCATCAGGGAGCCTGAGACAGGCACTCTCTCTGTTGTTCACTTCTGGAGCTCAGGATAATGGCTTTTGTCCCCCTGTGCCTCTGCAGTGTGTAACCAAGTAGCTGTACAGCCAAAAGGCCAGAGGTGGGAGTGGGAGATGTATTGTTGGAGATGCCCGCGTGGCCCAGCCGTCAGCTGGTGGGTCTGCCCGGGGGGGTCCTGCTCACCCTTTCCTGGTGCCCGGTGGTAAGCTGGTGGAGCAAGCCGGACCAAGCAGGTCCCGGTCAGCCTGCAACCTCTTGGCCCCACTTGGCCCCGCCGGCTCCCGGGTCTTGCCAATCTTGAGAAAATTCAAAAGCCATAATAGAGTCATGATATATGAGGAATAGCTAATAACCTGTCATGACTCAGTATAAAGAAAAAGAGGCCTAAGTGAAGAAGCATCATTAATGCCCAGAGATGTCTGAAGGGCTTTTCTGTGAATAGTTTCGTATCAGAGCTAAAGAGGGCAGAAATACAATTAATAGACAATATTAAAGAAATTACAACTTTCAGCTCAATTTAGGGGAAAAAATCCAACAATTGGAAGAGTTTCTCAAGCAAAGAACTATCATCAGCATTTAATAGTCCCAAGACTGTTAAAGTCAAATTTGAAGACCTGGTCAAATTTACCTTGTTAAAACCCATGCAGGTATTTATCTGGTAGTATGATAATTATGTATGCATATGTTTCTTTTATACACTATATTCTGACTGCTGTCTTTCTTGAGGACACTCGTGTTCCTATGCCATCTTTTAATTTGTTCTCAGAGGTGGTTCAATTAATGTTCTGTTAAGTACTTGAGTAAATATGTATATTTTTAGAGATTAGAATATTTAACACCTGAAGATTCTTGCTCATCAGAATTACCATTTCTTCAAAAATAGCATATCCAGTCAGTTGATTCAGAAAAAAAAAAGTCTAAAGGTTAAATTTTCCAATTTGATTCAAATACTCATGAAAAATCAAGGAACATTTTTTAGATCTTTGTTGAACTGTTGAATTCTTTCTTTGCATGATTAATAGCCTGTATTGAAGAAATCACACACACACACACACACACACACACACACACACATTCAAGTGTCCTTCATTTACAACCAGTAAGGCACTGACTCATCTGGAAATATGTACCTGGTTTTTTTCCTGTATGATTTTGACTTTTCTTCCTAAGTGCTCTCTTTTCAGTGTTGATTGATACTTTTAAATGTCAACTAATATCATCCTTTATTGTAGAAAATTTCAACTTTCAGTGGATTTATGGTAGAATCTCATAACTGGATAACCCATAGCATTTTTCACATTTAAAAATGCTTAGATTGGCTTTCTTTATAAATATTAAAATATATTTTGTCTTTCTGATTAAGGTTTTTATGTGAAATAAATTCTCAAGGCGTCTAGCTGCAATTGATTTATGTTCAGACAAAGTCTATGAAGTATTAGATTTTGGACTGACATACAGTTTAACAGTATTAGGAGTCATAATCCATGATTAAAAATACTGCAAATTTTAATTTTGTTGGATTTTACTCTTCCATAGATGAAGAATTTAATGTACACTGGTCATTGCATTGGGAAGCCAAAATGAATTTAGTTAGGGGACCATGGTGAATTCAGCATGAAATCAGTGCCAGTCAGCAGAGGAGGACTGCATAATTCAGTCTACATGAATGTCGGTGTTCCATGAAGGTGTTTGGGAAAAATCCTGAAGCTTCTTTATTCTCATTTTTTTTGTTTTAGCACTTAGAACTCTCTAGACTTATAAATGCTTTGAAATAAAATATTTGTTGAGTGAGGAGATAGTTATTTTCTATACATATTTGCTTTTAATAAAACATGGAAAGAACAATAAAAATATATTGGGCACTTAAATATGGACAGAGATATCTGTATTTAATATGCCTACTTAACAGCTAGGCAAAGCAAGGATTTACACTTAGGTCCTGACTCCAGACCCTAGTGTGTTTTTATCAAATTGGTTTGTTGCTAGCCATAAACTGAAATGATTTATGGCTACCGTATTTGCCATGGAAATAGTTCCTTTTAAACTTAAAAAATGCTACAAAGGTAAATATGTACCTTGATAATATTCACACTCATTCACATGGCTTGCTGTGTCAATGACATAACTTTCAAATGTTAAAAATCAAAACTATACCTAGTAGAATACATTATTTGAAATCTGATGTCATGATGGTAAAAATAAACTTGACTTTAAAGATTTGTTCAGGGAGCCATTGATCATAAATTGTTTTAAAAAATTGTAGACTAGCTTTAAATAGCAAATACGTAAACTAAGAAAAAAAATGATGGCATGTGCCCCAAATGGGCAAATGAGATGAGTGGTCCAATTCCTTAATTTCTAAAAAGATTTAGTAAATGTAATCAAGTGATTTACTCTCTGATAATATAGGGTACAGAAAAGTGGGGATTACAGTGACAATATTTGTAGTTTATTTTTTCATCCATAAATCATTTGCTACAAGATCTCAGGAGAGAGTTTGTTTACAAATCTCATTATAAAGACTAATAAAATATTAGCTTAGGGGAAAGCCACAAGCACATACCTTGTATTCAGAAATAATAAGAAATTAACAACATTCATACACAGTAAGTTGTATAGATAAATGCCAGAAAACAAGTAAACTTATCAAATAAATTACGTTGAAACAAAGTTCATTATTCAGTTAGTATGAAGAGATTTTTTTTTTTTTTGGACAGAAAGTGGTAAATTAGGTGGCATTTATTTCCAAGAAAAATGTTTCTCTTGCTTAAACTTGTAGTTTGGCATTTTCTCTCTGACTCTGTTTATTTTATTCCAATAAAAGGTTCTACTATACGTGCATTCAAGCAGATCTCCTTATGTGCCAAAGGGAATAATTTTGGTAATTTAAAAGAACTGAATAATATTTTAGCACTAAAAGGAAAATGTAGCGCGTTGACACCTCATGCCAAACAGTTAAATTTGCCATTAGTGCTTACTGAGAGTCAAACCATTGTTCAGAGTGGTCCTTCACCAAAAACAAGTTCACCCACCACTTGCAATTCAGAGCCCAGGACATATACCTGAATAGAAAATAAACGGTGCCCTGCATTCAGAGACACAGTTGCACATGCATTAAAAAATGAATACACATTATAATTTCCCCCATGGCAAGAAACAGGGACTGTATGGTGTTCCTTGACGCAATAATCTATTGTGTACTAGTAATCCAACCACTGTATAAACCTTGTGTTTAGTTTCTGACAGCAAGATGGTAAACTGCTTGGTCATGAACAATGGAATTCTGGACAACTCAGACCTTTGCAAACTTAATCACCTAAAATTAGGTGAACATTAGTCCAGCTTGCTAAATAGTACTGTTGGCAAAGGTGCCCATAGATAGAATGGAAAAATACTTTCAGTATAGTCAGTCTCAGTACTAAGTGTAAGGACAGTGCATTTAATATTCAGGGAAAATCCTAGTTCACTCAGTGTTAATTCAATACTACTATGTGCTCAACACAGGGGATTCTAGGCCTGAATACTAACGGTGAAATTACAGAACAATCAATTTGTCAAATGACAATTTCTGAAATTTTTAAATGAATTCTTCATTTAAATGACAAGATGGTTGGTTCACTTTGGCTGGATATCAGAGAGAGAAAAAAATAGACAGGTGAACAAAAATTTATTAGAAAAAAATGTGCAGAAATAAAAAAGTTGATGTCTTGACTATTTGATAAATTCTCTGTAATACCATGTTATGTTGAATGTCAAGCTTATATGTAAGCAAAGTGGACAACAAATCTGTCAGGTTAGACATTATGAAAAAAATTAAAATCCTTGATAATTTAGAAACTTGATTTTGATTATTCAGACTCAGGTGGTATGCTAGAGGCTTCCATCGCTGTTTTGATTCAACCTCTTCTACAGTTTCTTTTAGGAGTACAAAAGCAGGGTCAATGCAAGGGCTTTCCTTATAATGGGCTCCTGGCAGTATTGAAGTCATTGGTTCCATCTTGGCCATTTCTTTTCCCCTTTGCTATACTGCTGTGATGGTCTTCACCTGCCTTGTACTCTTCCCTCAACTCTCTGTTAATTTTTCTCCCTTTTACTAACCAGAATTTGGTCACAGAGTTAACCTTGGGCTTGTACTTCCCTTTTCAACATTTGCTAAATACTTTAAATTTAGTGTAGACTAAGGTAGAGATCATAAGGCCAGTGCCTTAATACTTAGCATTAGCAGGTTGCTTATCTCCTTAGTTTGAGTTGTTGCTACCTATGCTTTCCATATATTATGATTTCCTTCAAAGAACTGGTAATAAAAGGATGAGCAGAAGAGGAAGAAATAAAGCATTTTACAAACCCTTAGGAGTGAATGATTGCTTCTGGTTGGGTTCTTTGGAGATAGCTATCATGATACAGATAATGGTAACAATAGTAAGGGAAGGCATTCCAAAGCCAGGAATGGGATGGGCAGAGGCTTAGAGGCAGAAGAGTATGGCATTCATTTAAGAAATGGTCCATAATCCAGCCTATCTGAATCAAGAGGTACATGATAGGGGGAATGAGAAAAGAAGGCTGAAATCAAGACATGGAGATGGAGGAGGCGGAGAACATCAGACAGTGTGAAATACTATGAGAAGTTTAAATTTTTACCTAGTGGCAATGAAAAATCACTGGAGATTTTAGACCACTAGGGAACATTTATAGAGTAGTGATTTTTTTGAAAATTGATCTAGAAGAGGTGTGTAGACATGAAAGGGAGGGGCTGGCAATGAAGTCTATTACAGTAAATCAGGTATCATGAAGATTTGAATTTTATAATCATGATAGTGAAGATTTCAATGAGATGGGTTAATTATGTTCTAAATGGCTCTCAAAAGATATGATGACTATTTAATAAAGGCAGTGAAGAAGAGAGAACTGAAAGAAATAAAAAACAACTTTGAGGTTTTAAATTTGGGTGACTGTCCATTAACACAAATGGAGAGCTATGAAGCAAGCAGGTTGCATTGGTAAGGGGCAAGTAGTGGAAAACAGTGCTAAGGCACCATGACACCAACTTTAAATTTTTTGGAGACATTTTTACACATGGAGTATACTGAAATGGAATTTTAAAAAGGAAAAATATACACATATAAACATACTTATTCATTTTCATGAAGTACAGATTAATAGGGCAATCATAACCCAAACACAAATAAATATATGATATATGATAAAAATACAGTGAATGTTTAAATTTTAAAAATTATTGGAGTAAAAGATATTGCCATTAATCCCCATCAAAATACTCCCCCTCACTTCAAACTTCCCACTTACACTTTTCCTCTGACACTTTCTAAAGCAGTTCTAGAAGCCCTTTTTGTAATGTCTTCAATTGCCTTGTCATGTGCCCTGTCATGACTGCCTCACTATTCTGAATAGATTGAAAAGTATTACATTTGTGGTCATTTTAACTTCAAGGAAAATCCAAAAGTTTTATAGTGCCAGATCTAGTGAATAAGGTGGACAAGGACAGACTGTAATGTTTTCACAAGCATTCCTTCTTCATGGGATAGTACTACACAGAATTTCACTGTATTTTTGATCACATCTAGTGGACCCTTATGAAAGAGGACTTCTAGATTGCTTCAGAAAACGGTAAGAATGATGGAATATATGTGTTTGAAGCAATGGGGATTAATGGTAACGTGTCTTTTACTGTAATACATTTTAATGTAAACAATTACCATATATTCTGATTGTACCTCTATACTTTGACACCATTACTATTTCCTGTACAAAGAAGACTCTGTAATCTTTATTGTATCTTCAGTTTGCACTGATATAAAGCTGTATAACTGAAAAATTAAAAAATACAAAAAACCAAAATAAAACCCCAAACCCAACTGTATCTATAAAGAAATTAAAGTAGGTGATGTATATAAACATTTTAAACGTTTGGAGAATTGTTGAAATTTGTTGCTAGATGGACTTAGTTACTCTTCTAGTTTTTGTTAGTAAGTGGCTAAAATAAACCATAAGCAAGTCTACCTCTGGATATTAATGAAACTGAATTTTTAGTTTTAGAATGAAGCCTTTAAACCACTTACATGATTCTTAAACAACTAAAGCATCTTAAAGGAAGTCATCTAATTTCTAGAGCTTTACCTTTCTTTGCTTTAGGCCACAGACATCAACAGTTTGACATTTATTTAATCATACACCTCACTAAGTTATGACTTAGCCTTCTTGAGAAAATCACAAGAAAAACTTACGTTGCAACCCTATTTCTTGGGAATCCATATATGAACTTCAGGTTTTTTCTTTGCCTGATTTTCAGTTGCTAATGGTAAACTTAAATGGATTTCCCTAATCATTGCTTTCTATACGTGATAGCACACTTTTTTCCTCAACAGACTGCCCATATATAGTCACCCCAGTTGCTTTCAGTGATCAACTCTCACCATAACGTTAGGAAAATTTTTGCATATTGTTAAGAATCAGATTTGCATATTATCCAAATATTTTACCAAAGTACATGACTGTAAATCACCAACCAGTTGGTTCTATCTGAATATCGGGAAGATTAGCACTGCTATCAAGACAGAATTACAAATATCAAACATCATCCCATAATTAGTAATTTGTGCAATAGATGGAATAAACACAGAGTATGGAATTGGAAAACCAACAAATAACTATTTCGAAGAATCCTAAAATCCATTCACCTCTACTTCCATGTACCACTCACTGATCTCTAGTCTCACTCTTGCCCTCTCTAATCCATTTTCTTCATAGTAGCCAGAATGATCTTCTGAAAATGACTGATTGATCACATCCTTCTCAAGCTTACAATTTTACAGTAACTTCTAAATGCATTTAAAAATAACTACAAATCTTTGAATATAGTCAGTGAAGCTAGACATGAGCTGATCCCTGCTGACCTCAATCATTTCATTTCATATTATTCATTGTCCTGAAGGTATCAAGATCTTTTCTGTAATAGAACTTTCATAGATGTATGCTTTTATATTGATCTGGAATGCCTTTCTTGATTTTTTATCTGGCTAAATTTCCATTTTAATTTATATTTTAAAATCTTAGTTTATATGATAGTTGCTATAGAAGTCTCCTTTGACCCATTATTTAGCTGGATTCCCCCTTATCAGTCTTTTACACTAATTTATAGCACTTTCTCCAGTTTATATTACAGGTGCTTCCTCCACCAGACTCTTTTCTTCTTGAGAGGAAGTACTATCTCTCTTTCCTTTCTGAATTCCTATTTTCTAGTTCTGTGCTTTGCAATACAATAGTGGATACTCAACAAATATTTGTTCAGTTATTGACAGACTAAATATATGTCTAGATAGCTCTATAGTAAATGCATACATCTGAGTTTAGTTAGCTCAATGGGCTAGATTGTTAATGTTTACTATAGAGTATCCTCATGGTCAAAGAAAGGTAAAGAAGAACTTCCTATGTACCTATTGTTCCATTAAATTCATGGTTCAAGCTCCATCACAGAGATGATTTTACCCTTACTTGCATTAAACTAAGATAGTTTTACATATTTCTTTCTCACTGTAACTTTTTGAGGAAAAAGATTACATTTCATTCATCTTCATCTTCCACATTGCATACATTTCCAAGATATAAGGTAAGCCTTGGTAGAAATTTCTTTTAAGTATATTTCCCCTTTTTATTAGTACCTAATAAATGCATTCATTGTGGAGAATTGGTATATATACATGTTGTTTCTTGATGCTCTTCAATTTCAAATATATTGTAATTCAAATAAGGTATAAGGTGCTAACTGAAGTTAAGAGAGCAAACTATGATCAGATTTAGTATGAAATCCAATGTAATTATTTAACTTACTGTGATTCTGTATTTCCTGCATTTAAGCCATTGGGAAAGGCATCAGGAATTCAAACAATGACTAGAAAAGTTTCTTTCCTTGTAAATCAATAAGCTTTATATAGAGAAACAAATCCACATCAGTGACCTTTACATAGTGACAACACAAAAAGTATGACTGATTTAGCAGTATCCCAACAGGCCAAATACAGATTTGCCAGGAGCTGCATTCAAGATGTAAAGTGAGTTAATAATTTACTGGTTCTCCTTGGATCAGTAGGTCAAGCATGTGTGTAGCCTCATCTTCCAGACACCATATACTCTCTGGGTTATTGCCTTCATTTACCTCGTTGATTTATGCTCATTTTTCACTTCCCCCTGGATGATGCCACAAGGCAATTCCTGCCCCAGTCCAGGTTCAAAGAAGAAAACAGTTTGGACTGAAGTAAATGAGCTGGAGGGAGCCCTAGCGCCAAAAATAAAGATGAAAAAATAAATGTGTTCCTGATAAAATTAAGGAGTTTTGGTTATCATTTCCCTGTAGGCTTTGAGTGCTTGATGAGCAGCTGGAGGTCATGGAGTGACTCAGAACAGGAAGCATATAAATGGATAGTTATACTGTGCTGCACACTTAAAACTGGTATTTGCCTTAGGGGAGCATTGAATAATTGCTATTAATTGGATTGTAGAAATAGTTACACACTATTTATATATAGCATATATTTGCAACAGAAATAATATATATGGACAATTTGGCTTTCAAGCACCTTGACAATGATTTTAGTAAATGCATAGGGTAGAAGGTCTTTTTTTCATACTGTTAAAGGTTGTAGTATGAGAATGCTTTATTTTTTTTCTGTTTTTGAAAGTCCTGTGATTTTTAATATATTTGAATTTAACTTAAGAGAGATTTCTGAGTGTTTTCAGGACATTACCGCATACTGTTACAAAGGCTAAAACTGTATGTAGTAAATAATATTACAAATAATATGTATACATAGCTAATATTTGTTGGGCAGTCTTTTTATGCCAGGACTTATTTTAAATACTTAATGTGAACTGACTCATCTAATCATCACATACATAAGAGCAAGTAAAGTACTATTTTTATTTCCTTTTTGTAGATGAGAAAACTAAGGGAGAGAGGTTAAATGTTTGCCCAGTCTAACAGCTTGTGAGCTGCAAAGCCTGGGTTCCGTTCTACACACTTTGGGAGCAGAGGCTCTGCACTCTTAACCACCAGGGTCTGCTTGCTCAGTGTGCATCAGCTATTAGTGAAAGGTTTCATCCTCATGAAGCCTATGGGATGGCTTATACTTATTGAATTCACTTAACAAGGGGTGGTTCAGTCAAGGTACCTCCACAACTAAATGGCTGAACTAGGCTTTTAAATTCAGTCTTTGACTCTTGAGATCTTTAATACTCCCCACTACCCAAGAAGGTGATATGCTTATTTTGAAAATAACCTTTAGTATTAGAGATTAAATAGATTTTAAAGGAAAGGGAAGTGACTCAGACTCTAGTAATTATTCAGCTATAATCTAAAATGCGTAACTACTGAGGTTAATTGGATTTCTCTACAATATTTGAAATATTAAACTAATATTAAATGTCACTCTAAAGAATTCTTAAAGGATTCTTAAAAATTAGTATATTAATTCATCTCATTGTCTTTGAAATTACCCAGAGTAAGCACAAAAACCTCTAGAGATCTGTGAACATTACAAAAAAAATTAACTTATTTTGGCTCTTCCAAAATAAAATGAGTAGTTCTTGTTAGCTACAATACATAAAAGTATCACAGAAATTTAAAAAATCGAAAGTGTTATAAAATTATAATTATTATATCAATATAGATTTATTATTTACATTATTTTGCTAATTGAGAGGATTTGTTATTTATATCTGGACTATTAGAAAGTGTTTATGTGCTAGCCAGGTTATAATAATCCAGTAAATTTTAAAAATTACAGAAAAGTATAAGTGGCTATTGCTATTACTATTTATAAAACCATTCCTACCCAAATCTAGGTTTTATCTGAGTTCATATTCAGAGTTTTTTGGGTTTTTTATCCTTTTGTAGAAATCACTATTGCAGAATTTCCAGTTTGTTGTTGTTATAGTTTATATGTGGAAATTGGTCCAAAAGCCTCAGATGTTCAAAGGTGGGGATCTTGAAAGGTGATTTATTATGGGGACATATGGCTAAATGTTGTGTTAGGAGGTGGGGCCTGGTCAGAGGGGGATCGGTAAGAGCATGACCTGAAAGCGAATATCTTCCTTCCGGGTTCCTACTTTCAGTCTCTCTGTTTCCTCTCTGCCATTAGGTGAGACTTTCCTTATCAGCAGGCCCTTCTATTATGTGCTTCTGCCCTGGAGCCAGCCAGGTACGGACTGAAACCTCTTATTAACTGTGAGCCAAAATAAACCTGTCTTATAAATTGAGGGTGTCATGTATGGTATCTCACCAACCAGAAAGTGATTAAGACACATGCTAATCACTGAATGTCAAAGGAAGAAACATTGTAAGTGGGTTGTGGCACAGACGGTTAGCCCAATAGTTTGCCATTTCTGTCTTATTTATGTTTTTATTACCTTTAGGCCCTTTAAACAGCTTGATTTCCACAACAGTCTCCAAAATGGGTCGTCGTCTACGCACATAGAGCCGAACAATGGACCCCGCTTCTTTGAGGGCTTCCACTGCTTTACTGTGGGAAACCTCCGACACATCGACCTCATTCACTCGCAAGATACAATCATTGACCCTGAAAGAAAGGAAAATGGATACGATTCAAGAGTGGCTAGGAGGAGTTCTTGAAGAATATTTTTATGATGCCCATCTTAAATTGTGGGGAAGTAAAGGGTATGGTGAAGTTTGGAATAATAAATTGCAAAAACAAAACAAAACAAAACAAAAAACCAATTCCAAGAAAATCTTAAACTCCTCATCTTTCTCATCTCATTACACTACAGATCAGTTCTCAACCTGAACTCCAGTCCACTCTGACTGGGATGGCATCACATATGCAGAACTGGAAGTACCTGTAGTTTAAGATGTCTGTGTCTTACACCATTCTTTTGATGGATTTTAATTGGTTTGACTCAAGGGTATGATTTGAGGGTTTCTCTGAACTTGTAACTACGGATTATGTAGAGAACAGATATAACTTTAGAGGTTGAGTTTTTCCAAATAATTTACTAAAGTTACAAAAGTAATAAATAATAAAAGTA
>NW_004624845.1:5812284-5823495 GCF_000247695.1 Heterocephalus glaber | reverse complement strand
TGTTAGCTTTCCAGAAAAATATGTTCAACTATCTTTTTCCTTCAAATTCACCTCACAACATTATAAATATTAAAGTTCAAATTTATCAGAGTTTGAAGAGTCATTCATATAATCCTATCCAAAGTACTTACTTGAATTCTATGCTAAACTTTTATTCCGTGCCCCCCCCCCATTTTTATGTGGGAAGGAATATGACTTTTCTATAAACCTTTCCAGGTAGCTTATAGTGATGTGGCATGGACTGCAGATGTCTTATTTTCCTAATAATTAGTGTAGACAGTAATAATGGTTAAGAGCATGGAGCTTGAGGTTAGACAGATTTCATTACTCTGGATTTCCATGCTAGTGTTTCTCATTTCAGGCTACCATACCGCTCACAGTAAAAAATGAGGGGCTATTTTTGCCTGACACCTCTTTCCTAGCCCCATTACATGCTCACTCCTACCTGATAAGTTTTTTTGCAACTTCATAGCTACCAACCTGGTTGAAGTCAACGTCATTTCTTACATAGACTACCTTCGCAATATTTAGTCTAATCTCTTCCTGTTCTCTCTTGTCATCTTCTAATGTATTTTCTCCATAATGGCCAAGATAAAAGGAACATGGTTTGTTTTTACCCAACAACCACTCTCCACTTCCAGTCCTTCCTCCCAAAGAGTGTTCAGATTTGCTCAGATATATTACTTAAGTATTGCTAAATGAGTAAAAGAATAAGTCTAAGTTCAATTACTGAGCTCTCTATTTCCTGAATTTGTAATTATGGTTAATTTGGTTAACCTCTTTAAGCCTCTCCATTCTCATCTTTAAATTTGTTACAATAGTAATATCTAATATGAAATCTTTAGGGGAAGATTAAATTAATGATGTACATATAAGCCCTTACATAGACCCTGGTATGTAATAAGCACCTAGTAAATGGTTGTTAGTGGTAGCAGAGCAATATTCATTGACTTATAATATATCCTTAACTATTGATTTCTCTCTTAACTTTGTGGATAAAACTAACCTACACTACAGAAATGAGAATAGTTCCAAGTGGTTGTGTTTTATTCAAAGCTGTCAGCAATTTGGGCACAGGTTGGATTTACACTCAGGTCTTCCTATTTCAAAATCTAGCTTCTTTCATCTTTAGACCATATCTATCTAATGTGATGAATAGTTTCCTGTATGTTAACTATATTAGTTCAAACTTATAGGACCATATTGGACATGTTATATAAAAATATGAGAACATTTTCCTGTCTTCTTTTTCTGTCTATAATTTTTCTATCCCTGTGTGAGAAGGTGAGTTATTGAACCCTGAACTCAATAACAAAACTGAGCAGCCTCTAAATCCTGAGATGGATCATTTCACTAAGTAATGTCATTTCATCATAACAGATGGTATGGTTTTAATAGGTTTCACATACATTTCCTCTTTGACTAAAAAAAATCCCAGAAAACTACCAATTAAAATAGTTTGAGAATGTAGGCAGCATTGGTGCCAGCCGCCCTTGAGCAGCTGGTCCTTTGAGAGTGAGTAATTTTGCCATCTCATGATAATGCAAAAACATAATGTTTACCATTATCCTATTCTCAGAATACTAATCATATTTTAAAACATTGCTTTTCATAGAAGGGAGTGGCTGACATTTTAGAAAAATTCTGAGGTTGTATCTATTCAAACTCTACTGAATTATTTTTTTTCATTTTGTACACAGTAGACTGCATTGTGTGAGAAAAACACAGCCTAAATCACATGGTTGTTCCTAAATACGTAAATGATGTAGGCAGCTTTGGAACACTGCATACAGCACAGGATGTGTGGTCAAGAGGTCTGGATTTGAGTCTAAGCTCTGTATCAGGGGATATAGAGTCAAGTCATCTCATTTGTCTGAACCTCAGTTCCCCATAGAAAGAGAAGAAACATTGTTAAGATTGGGAGGATGTGGAACCAGAGAGCTAATGTGGAGAAATACATCAACTGTATAAACTGTAACATACTGTAGGTATGAAGCTATCAATGAATGAGTCAAAGATGTGCTTATGGATTGGTTGGAAAGTAAACAGGATGGAATTTTAAATGCTTAGGGCACCTACTATGTGCTGCAGTAGTCTAGTCACTTCCCTTATTTGTTCTCATGTCAATTTATGAAGCATTGATCCTCATTTGTATAGATATTATAATTTTATCAAGAAAGTTACAATGTTGGTGAGGATAGGTACATGACTTTAACCTCATTTTGTCTTTGAGGCAAAAATACTCAGAGTTGATTGTATTACATTTTTAAAAACCTAGGAGGGAGAGGAGTTTACATTCAAATTCTAAAGAGAAAAGGAGAGAATGTCAAAGCCAAAGTAGGGCATTCAACTTCCCTTCCTCCCAGTCACTTGAAATAGAATTTAGCTGGAGGGTCACAGCTCTTTAAAATTAATTTGCTCTTTCTGAGTAAAGTCCCCACTTATGTTCACTTTGGAGCTTAGAAATATAACATCATCTTCAAGCTCAAGTAAAATCTTGTCCCAGCATAAAGTATAGGTTTTATTATATTTCCAAACCATTGTATTAGAAAGTTATTTACATAAGACTTTCTTCCCACTCTATCAATATCATTAAATTGGTGATTTCATTCAGTGCTTGCTCTTTCAGATGTAAGTCTAAAATAGTCATCAGAAGGAATTTCATCTTGTGGAACCAAACTGTTCAGGAGATTAAAAAATATTTTCCTAGAAGTCTTTTTGAAATTCTGGTACATTTCCTAAAAGGAAATACTGTATGCTAGAAACAAAAAGGATATTTCATTGTTAGTACATATCCATAGGATCACATCTAAATGCTTTACTTAACAATTAAGTATTCTCTAACCATTTCATTATTTGAAAAGTCAAATAATGGTTAATGAATTGTTTGTTTTACATTACAGATATAATTTAAAGTATCTGAAGTCTGCTTTTTTCTATACAT
The DNA here is from genome assembly GCF_000247695.1 of Heterocephalus glaber. Next base: position 5,820,551 of record NW_004624845.1, on the reverse strand, counting down.
ATCAAAATATATTTTGCTTTTAAGATTCGTTATTTTATACCTTTTAAGGATGTTAATTTATTGAACTGATCACCAAATCATAATATGTACTAAAATTTTCTGTTTACTATGCATTAAAAGTACTGGAATGATAACAAAGTTTTAGCTCTGTTTTTCATGGGTGTGATGACTATGGGTGTTTTATGAAGCACATTTCTTTCACGTTTCTTCCAAACATTCTATAATGGATATATATCACAGAAGAGAATCTAAGAAGATGGGCCTGGGAGTTGTATCCACACCCAGATACATTTGATATCTAATTCTAACACTAAAACTTAGAATCCGTGCAACTTATAAAAAGGTCATCAACACCTCAGAGCTTGGTTTCTCTCTCTGAAAACAGGGATTATAAGATTTCTCTATAGGTTCAGTGAGTTGAAATACTTAGCCAAATGTTAATCAGTAAACATCAATACTGTTATGAAGAAGAAACATTTACGTAAGAAAAGACATAGACTACAGTAGAGGAAAAAAAATAATGGAAGAGATGGAAGAGATCTAAAACCAGATGCTGAATGGAATTCCAAATTTTGCATAAAAAAGAAGAGATGAGATGAATAAATTTACAGAAAGAAAAATGTAACAATAGGGCTGTTAGCCTAGTTTTGTTCTATGGAGCAGAATGAAGTTTCCCTTTTATTCCACCACAGTACCCTTCCTCTGCCCTCAAGAAACCTTTCATTTGATCTGATAAATGCTATGGCTTATGGTAGCCTTGGGAGAGCTTTGATGAAGACACTTGGCCAAATTTCCACCAACTCATGCCTGTTGTATTCTTGCCCTACTGTGCATCTTTTCAGCCATATAACCACACTCAGCCTCTCAAGATTTGGCCAAAAGTAGGTTTCTGGTCACAGGTTCTGATATTTCACTTTGAAGTAGCTATTGATTATTAAGGGATATCCCCTAATTACCTTACCCTTTTATTACCCTAAGTCAGAACTATTCCAAGGAGTCACATCATGGCAAAACCTGATCAATGTTTATGGTACTGGATGAACTACAATAATTCATAATCAAATAAAAAATACTAGCTAAGGAATTAGAGTACAGACATATCTTCTAGAGAGACAGTGAATCATTTAAAAAATAAGAATCTCTTCAAGAGGGATAACTTCACCAATTTTATATGAATTATAATGAAGCTAGAAAAGTTTTGAAGGGTATTAAAAAGGTTTTTTTTTTTTTTTATTTCTAGAGCCACTAATGATAGGGTAAGAACAAATACTAGAAACCAAGACTTTATATACTAAAAGATAGGTACTTCATGCTGCCCAAAAAGAGAAGAAAAAAGTCAACTCACAGAGGTTTACTTGCATGGCTCCAGATCTTCATGATCTATAATACAACCACTTAATTAGGTTTGCCCTCTGTCTTTTCTTTCTCTGTCTTCCTTTCATAAAGTACATGTAAGTATTTTTAAGGATTTGTTTTTTCAGTTTTTGTTTTTTTTCTTAGTTTTTGGTTTTTTGAGGCAGTGTCTCACTGTATAGTTCAGGCTGGCCTTAAACTCACAGTGATCTTCCTGACACAGGCTTCTGAGTTCTGGGACTACAGGTATGTGCCACCAACCCAGCTCCTAAGGATCACCCTAAAGTTCTTCACCAACAAATTTTGCTGTTGAAACTTTTCACTTATTTCACTGACTTCATTTAGGGTTATTAGTACATTAAACCTAAATATAAAAGGACTCAGCAAAAGTTAATAGTTTTTCAGAAAAGGAAAAAGCTAATGTTTCAGAAGCATCTAATGTGTGCCAGTACAGAAATATCTTTCATATTAAACTGCACTGGGCCTTTTTCATAACAAGAATCCACATGGTTGCAAGAAGATTCAAAAGTTCATACAGCTTAGCAATGATCACTTGGCAAGTTTGATCTGTCCTTGTTCTGGGGAATAAGGAATTGAAACCATGACATACAGAGGTTCTGTGTGAACACAAGATATAGAAACTTGAAAGCTTAATTTTCAAGGTCCTTTACTTCCTGACATTGACTGTGAAATGTCAAAAATCTATGTGCAAGGAAATTGGGAGTAAAGTGGATGTATGCTTCAGACAAAGGGAGGGGTTTTCCTAGACATCCTCACAGTGCCTCTATTCATGGCTGCTTTTCCTAGAGCTTTACTGCTCAAATTATCCTTGAATTTGAAAAGATACTCCAAGTGTCCTAATTAATCCCTCTTTTTAATTAAGTAATCTCAGGTGGATCTTTGTTACCTGCCAACAGAAATTTCCTACTTATACCAGCAGACTTTGTGACTATATCAGTCACTTTCCCAAAGGTCAGACACCACAATTTAAAGGAAGAGGTTTATTTTGGTTCAGTGCTTCAGATGATTCAGTCCAAAGTAGGGTTGTTCCAAGGCAGAAATGGTATAGTGGGCCATGGAAGAATGAGGGACAAGAATATACCCTAGCCAGTTCCTCTCAGAAGAGACCCTACCTCCTAATGGCATATTCAGCTATGAACTCACCGCTGATGAGACTAGCACCCTCATAATTCAATCACCTTCCAAAAGCCCAACCAGTAAACACATGAAATGTTTGGTGGAAGTTTTAGATTTTAATAATAACATTCCACCCTTGGCCTCTCAAAGCTCATGTCCATCTCATTATGCAAAATGTATTTAGTGTATCTATAAGAATCATCAAAATTTAAACAGCTCCAGTATTGCTGAAAAGTCCAAATCCAAAGTCTCCTCTGAGAGTCAAGATAAACTCTTCGTTCTGACCCCCTGCAAAAATAAAAAAGAAAACCTTCCAACAAACAATGGCACAGAGCAAGTATTTCCATTCCAAAACGGAAAAATAGGGGAAGAGAAAAGAATCTGATAAGAGCAAGACCAAAATCCATCAAGGAAGACATTAAACCCTGTAGCTCCATGTTGAGCACTCGGAGCAAGTTGTGGTGAGATATGAACTCTAAAGAGATTGGGCAGCCCTTGCCCTCATGGCCTTATTTGTTGCAGCTCACATGGCCTGTATTTTGGGCTTGCTCTACTCATAAGCTGTAGCTTTCCTCCAGCCTACAGCTTTTCTTAGCAGAAGTTTCACATTCCTGCCATCTCCAATTTCCTGGGGACTCTACTGAAGCTTTGTCTTTACTTTCACAGCTTCTTGTACAGCCCTGTCAGGGGATCTTGGTAGAGACTGTGACTTTGTCACACATTTCTCCCTAACCTCTTGGGCTTCCTTCTGAAATCTTGGTGAAAGCCTCTGTGACCCCATAACTCTTTTATTCTGCATGCCTGAATAACCAGCATCATGTGGATTTCATCAAGGTTTACCACCATTAATGAGTACAGCACTCCCGCGATCCAATCACCTTCCAAAGGGCCCATCTCTAAACATATGATACTTTTGAGGAACATTTTAGATCTAAACCATAACAGTGGCTAACACTTTACATGTGTTACCTCCCTGGGCTTATTTATATTTTCTTTTTTATACTTAACTCAAGTTTATCTCATCTGTGGGAAGACATCTCTGGCCCCATTGGTTGGTCCAGTATACCTCCATTAGAGGTAGTCAGTACTAAATACTAACAGACTTACAACGTTTAGGGAATAAATTATAGAACACTCAGTTAAACTTGACTTTCAGATACACAATATTAATTATCATTCAGGTAAACAAATACTTTCATGATATATTTACATTAAAAATTATTTGTGTTTATCTGAAATTCAAATTAAACTAAATGTACTGTATTTAAGAAAACACTTTTACTAAACTGCAGTCTTTAGTTTATTTGACTGGCATAATGTTTAACATATAATGGCATAATGCCTGACAGATTGTCTACTATGTATATATTCTTTAAACAGAAACAATGAATGGTAGGTATTATTGCCATCACTTTATAGAAAAACTAAAGTTCAAAGAGGTCTACCATGACAGTAAATGACTTATGCATGGCATCATCTATACCTCTTCAGTTTGTTAAAAATAAGACCATGACATATGTAAAGAGCAATCCCACCTGATCATCAGTGGGCAAGATCATACTAAAAATCAGTAAAGCAAAGCCAAAAAACAAAACATAGATCAATGGTTCTCAAACTATGGAATGCATCAGAATCATTTAGAGGGCTGCTTACAGCACAGATAACTGGGCTTCATTCTAAGGAGAGAGAGTGAGAGAGAGAACTGAAGATTAAATCCAAGGCTTTTTACATCATCAGCATGTGCTCTACCACTTAATTATACCCCTCTCCCTTTAATTTCTGATTTCAGTGGGTCTGGGATAGGAGAGGGGATACAAATTTTTAATTCTAGATCATCCTGGAAATTCTGAGCTGGGACCATACTGAAAACACTACTCCATGTTTTGAAGGGACACTCTGCTCAGCTCTTCTGTGGTTTATTCCAAAATAAATAGAAGTTATCAATCTAATGTAGACCAACTGACTATGATAAAAGTCCTAAGTTCTGACTCTGAAACCAACCATTTCAATTTACAGTTTTTCATTATTTGAAACAGTCTCAAGGAGAACCTGAACTGGGAGACCACAGCTGCCACACTGTGTGAGGATGTACACAGGAAAACAATTTTCCAGCATGCATTGTATATCAGAGGCTCTTTTTCTGACTCCTTTCCTTTAGCAAAGACCAACTGATAGCCGCTACTTTCCACATTTTAAAAATATGGCTTCTGCTCTCATCTCTAATTCTGGGTAAGAGTAACTTTGGTTTATGATCCACAGAACCTATCTTCTACAGTGAATATATTGTTTTTCTCTCTCCATTTGCCACTTCATTTCCCTTATATAAAATGTTTGCAGGATCCTCTGCAGCTGTCATCTGGGAAACATTATAGTTTTCAACAGTGAGGGAAGAAATTGCTATTTCAGAATCAGCAATTGGTCTTTTGGCACTTTCTGGGAGAAGCAGAGAACCTAGTATGAAATCTCAAGCCAGGCAGCTTAATGGCTGTAGCAAGTTAAAGAGGCATCAAATGGGAATCTCAAAGGGTATAAAACTAGGACTGGCTATTACTTATCCCACTCAGTTCAATACTCTGTCCAGAGTCATGAGTACATTCAACTTTCATGAGATGAGGTGCTAGCAACTGCTGCCTGGAGTAGATTACTGTAATAGCTATCTATATGTTTATTTCTGATGCCAGACCTACTAGTCCCTCTTCACCTCATCCTGACCCACAAAACCTGGTACAATTTTCTAAAGCAATTCTTCAAAATTAATCAGGAGCTACTTAACATATATAAAATAAAAACTGTGATTTATTTTAGTATTCCTGGTGTTTAATACATAGTTGTGACTTAAAAAAGAATGAGCATTACATATGACCTCTATATCTGGCCCTTCAATATCTGACCAAAAACCAGTCTGAATCAAGGCCAAGCTCACTCTCTATACCCTCATGAAATGTTTCCTAATCACTCAAGTCTTCATTGTCCATAATGCCTAAAGTATGAATATATGCTAGATCCCCTTCAAAATCTAGATACTGGGCCAGTTTGGCCTTGTAGTCAGATGTGGGTAGCTGTGCCCTGCTCTGTCTGGCTTGCCCTGTTCACTTGCATCCAGGAGACTGTGAAGACACCCCCCCAACACCCCACAGGCCCACAGGCTGCCAGCTTGGCAGTGAGGGCACCTGTAACAACAGCCAACCCCCCGCCAGGGTGCCCCCCCCACCTCTGGCCTCTTGGCTGTGCAGTTACCAGGTTCCACACTACAGAGGCACAGGGGGAAATAGAGGCCATTATCCTGAGTTAGAGAGGTGAACAGCAGAGAGAAGGCCTCTTTCAGGCTCCCTGATGAAAACTGAAGCCCACTGGAAAAGTGAAGATAATCTTAGTAATATAGGCACACAAGTACGGCCTGTACTTGATAAGTTGGAAGGATCATCACCTCCCATTTGATCCTGGACTATTTTCAGGGGAAAGACAGCTGGAACCTGTAGCAGAGCCTTGTGGAGTTTGGCCCTGCATGAGGGCAGGGAGCTCAATTTGGAACTTACAGCTGGAAGTCTGTCTGAATCTCACAGGTCTGTGCTTGGCTTACTGGGATTCATTGACTTATAAATGACAGTACCAAAAACAAAAATGAGAAGACATTTAAGCACGTCACAAACTCAGGCTTCCACCCCACAAAAGGCAATTTCTGGGGAAAACGAGGTGGAAAAGTCTGATAATCAACCACCTGGACACCCTGAAATGATAGCACAGGAAGTAACAAAACAGATGAATGTGGCTCTAGAAAAATTCAAAGCAGAAATAATCTCCCAGATAACTACAGAGATGGTGAGCAGAATTAAAGACATAATTAAAGGCTCTAGAACAGAAACAGATAAAAAAAACAGATGAGCTCAGAAATATGCTGGAAGACATGAATGCCCAGCATAAGAAAGAAACAGAAACCATGGTCACCCAACATAAGAAAGAAATAGAATCCATGAAACAGATTCAAACAGATATTCAGGAGATTAAAAACTCCATTGAAAGCATGCATAGCAGACTGAGGGAATCTGAAGATAGAATATCAGATATAGAAGACAAAATTGAGGTTGAGGACCATGAAAACAAACATTTCTTAAAAATAGTAAGGGACCATGAGAAATCAATCCAGCAGCTGCTAGATGATGCAAAGAAAAACAACATAAGACTGATAGGAGTCCACGAAAAAACAGGAGACAATACAATTGACATAAAAAAATCTGTCAACAGAAGTAATAGTAGAAAATTTCCCAGACAGAGGTGGAGAATTGGACATTCAGACAAGTGAGGCATATAGAACTCCAATTAGCCATGATCAAAAAAAATCTACACCTAGAAACATAATAATTAAGATCCCAGAAACCCAACAGAAGAACAAAATCCTACAGGCAGTTAGAGAAAAGAAAGAAATCACCTATAAAGGAAAGCCTATCAGAATCACGGCAGAGTTTTTCAACAAAAACCCTCAAGTCAAGGAGAGCCTGGAGTGAAGTATTTCAAGCCCTAAAAGAAAATAACTTCCAACCTAGACTGTTGTATCCTGCAAAATTTTCTTTCACAATTGATGGGGAAATTAGATACTTTCATGACAAAGAACTTCTGAGAAATTTCATGAATACCAAACCAGCACTCCAAACAATCCTAAGCAATATCCTAGAAAAAGGCAATGAAAATCACAACTCTATGAGGCCCAACAGAGGGAAACCACTAGGCAATGTAAGACACTAAAGGGAAAGGGAGAAAAATAAGAAATAAAAGAACCAATAACAGAAAAAAGCATGACAAGGATGAGTCAATATCTATCAATTATAACTATCAATGTTAATGGTCTCAATTCACCAATCAAAAGAAACAGACTGACAAAATGGATTAAGAAGCAAAATCCAACAATATGCTGTTACAAGAAACACACCTAACTCAAAAAGAAATTCATAGACTGAAAGTAAAAGGATGGAAAACAGTTCTCCATGCCACAGGAACCCAGAAAAAAGCAGGGGTAGCAATTCTATTTGCAGACAAAGAGCATTTCAAACCAAAATTAAGAGAGACAAAGATGGTCACTACATCCTTGTGTAGGGAACAGTCCAAGAGGAAGAGATGACAATCCTAAATATATATGCACCAAATACGAATGCCCCCAACTATTCAAAACAAATATTAATGGACATGGAAAACCAAATACGCTGTAATACAATTGTAGTGGGGGGATCTCAATACCCCTTTATAACAAATAGACAGATCATCTAGACAAAAAATTAGCAATGAAATTCTAGAATTGAACCAAGCTATTGAACAAATGGACTTAATAGATATTTACAGAGAGTTCCACCGCACAAAATCAGAATACACATTATTTTTGGCTCCACACAGGTCATTCTCTAAAATAGACTAAATGTTAGCCTATAGGACATGTCTAAGTAAATGTAAAAGAATTGAAGTTACCCCCTGTATATTAGCAGACCATAGTGCAATAAAATTTGAGATCAATGACATCAGAAACCACAAAACTCCCACAAACACATGGAAATTAAAAACACCCTCCTGAACGATCAATGGGTTGCAGAGGAAATTAAAGAAGAAATTAGATAGTTTCTACAAGTAAATGATGATGCCAGTACAACATTTAGGAATCCATGGGACACAATGAAAGCAGTTCTACATGGGAAATTCATAGTAGTGAATGCCCGTATTAGGAAAACAGAGAGAACTAAGATAAATAACCTAATGCAGAACCTCAAACTCCTAGAAAAAGAAGAGAATAACAA
>NW_004624845.1:5780942-5808544 GCF_000247695.1 Heterocephalus glaber | reverse complement strand
TGCTTTTATTGTCAATTACCATGATCCTGGAAAAATTTTGCAACTAATCTTTTTGCTTCTAGCCCTGATGCCAATAATCCCTTTTCCAACTTATTACCGTAGGGGTGTTACTGAAATACAAACTGGCCTATAGCATATTTCAAAACATTTAAAAATTCTAAGCAAAGATGTACTTTCTTCAAGTTAAGTGTTGCTCAAAAGCCATGTAATGTGCATCTATAATTATTCATAAATGACAGAAAAGGTAATTTTCATGATCTCTGCAGTGGAAAAGAAAAGAGAATCAAAATAAAGCTTGCTGGAAAACCTTATTTGTGACCCTCAGAGGGTTCTGAGTGATCCATTCAGGAACCATTCATGATAGAGCAGGGGCAGGTGAGTGCACAAAATAATTCAGACAAGCCTCTTTTTCTAAGTCCTAGTGCTAGAATGTGTCTGTAAAGGGGGCATCTACAAATTCATACAAAAGCTTCTTTTGGGCCACTGGTCACAGTGGTCATAGGCCTAAAAGTCAGAATAAGTGCTGTGTCAAAGGAGAGAACTTTATTCTAAGGAGGCCTGGGAAAACATTTTAGAGAAATTGAGGTAAGTGAGATCTGAAGGCTAAATACTTGTAAGCCAGTGAATAAAGAGAGGGAGAAGTGTGCCTGGCACAACTTAATGGGTCATGTAAGAAATTAAGGGATTTGGACTTGAACCCAAAGGCAGTAGAAAGCAACTGTTCTGCTGGAATCTAGAATAGTATTTTAGTAGAGCTTTTCAACTACAGGGTGGTTATGTAGACTTGATTAAATTTAGATGGTGGAGTTTGATTAGAACAAGACAATGGTTATTAGAGGTTGCTATAGTATCTTGATAAAAGGTATGACAGCCTAGGCTAGACCACTGGCAGTGGCATTCAGAATAGGGAGAAGGGGACTCATGAAGGAACTATTTAGAATTCACTAGATATGACAGGATCGCTGAATTTTAAGAAACCTTTAAAGAACAACTAGTGCCAATACTTGACAAATTATTCCATAGAACAGGAAGGATTGCTTTCAAACTCACTCTATGAAGTTAGTGTTACCTGGATACCAAAATTGGATAAGATCTCAACAAAAAAAGAAAATTGTATACCAATATCTTTGATGAACATAAACACAACAATCATCAAAATGCTTATAAACTGTACTCAAAAACATATTAAAGAGATCATACAACATGCTCATGTTGGTTTCTTTCCAGAGATGCAAGGATGGTTCAACATGCACAAATCAATGAAAGTAATATAGCACATAGGTAGAATCAAGGATAAAAAAATCCCATGGTTATTTAAATTGATATAGAAAAACCCTTTAACAAAATTCAATGTCTTTTTCTGATAAAAGCCCTGAAAAAATATTTATTGAATGATTATACTTTAACATAATACAGTAAAGGCTATACAACAGACCCATAGCCACCAACACAATTTAAAAAAAAGCATTTTCTGTAAAATCAGGAAATAAACAGAGGTGTCCACTCTCCTCACTATTGTTCAGTATAGTACTTGCAGAATAGTAAGCCAAGATAAACAAACAAAAGATATACAAATAAGAAAGAACTCAAATTATTCCTATTTTTAGATGATATGATTTTATATGTAGAAGACCCTAATGAAACCACACTCAATTTTCACCGAAGCTCAAAAGACTTTTATATCTAATAACCAAATTAAGCAGAGTAGCAGGATATAAAATCAACATACTAAAATCAGTAGCTCAATAATGAACTTACTGAGAAAGAAATTAAGAAAACAATTGCATTCATAATAACTTCAAGAGATAGAGAAAAAAACTAAGAACAAACCCAAGAAGATAAAAAACTTTTACAACCGAAATTCACAAAACAATGAAGTTGAAGAAGAAAACAGAAGATGGAAAGACTTCATTTCTTCATAGATTGGCCGATTTAAGATTATTAAAGTGGCCATATTACAGAAAGGACATTCAATGAGACGCTCATCAATTTTCCAGTAACATTCTTCACAGATCAAAAACAATCCTATAATTTGTACAGAAGCACAAAAGACTTCAAATAATTAAAGCCATCCTGAGCAAAAAGAGCAATGCCAGAGACATCATAATGCCCAGTTTAAAAATATCATACATAGACATAGCAACAAAAAGAGCAAGGAGTTAGAATAAAGAGATACATGGGTCAATGAAATAGTAGAGAGGACCTAGAAATAAATCCATGCAGCTGCAGCCATCTTATTCTTGATAAATATGCCTAAAGCATGTACTGTAGAAGAGAGAGAGCCTCCTTAAAAATGTTGCTGGGAAATTAGATATTCTCCTGTGGAAGATAGAAGCTAGATCCCTATCTCTCACCCTGTTAAAAAAACAACTCAAAATGGATCAAAGAACTTAATGTAAAACTTGAAATGTTTAAACTTTTAGAGGAAGACGTAGAAGAAATAGTTCAATGTCTAGGTACAAACAGTGACTTCCTGAGGAAGTCTCAAATAGGATAGAAAATAATAGCAAGAATTGACAAATGAGATTGCATCACATTAAAAAAGCTTCTGTACAGAAATAAAACAAGTGAGGAAAGAAATAGCTTGTGAATTGGAGAAAAATAAATCTTAGCCAGTTACTGTTCTAAAAGGCTATTCAGCATATATAAAGTACTAAAAAAACCCCAACTCCAAAAGAATAAGCAGTTATAATCAATAATGGGGAAATGAACTACCCATATGTTACTTAAAAGAAGAAATAAAAATAGCTAATAAGTACTTGTAAAAGTTTAACATCTTTAGACATTAGGAGATACATGTCAAAACTACACTGAGAGTTCATCTCCCCACTCTTAGCACAGCTACCATCAAGAATACAAATGAGAGGGTCAGGGATTTAGCTCAGTGGTTCCGCTGCCTGCCTCTGCCTTGCAAGCTCAAGGACCCAAGTTCGATCCCCGGTCCAGAAAAAAAAAAAATACAAATGAGAGGGCCAAGGATTTAGCTCAGTGGTGCCTGCCACCTGCCTCGAAAGCACAAGGTCCTGAGTTTGATCCCTGGTACAGAAAAATAAAAAAGAATACAAATGAGAATAAATGCTGGCACTGGTATGGGGAAAAAGGACCTGTATACATTGCTGGTGGGGATGTAATAGTAGAGCCAACATGGAAATCAGTGTGGGAGTTCCTCAGAAGCTAAAAACGTAGTTACAAGTTCATCCAGCTATACCATTCCCCATTATATACTCAAAGGAATTAAGTTCAGCATACTATAGAGACACCTGCATACCAGTATTAATTGTGGTGCTATTCACAACAGTGAAATTATGGAATCAGCTTAGGAGCCTATCAATGAATAGACAAAGAAAATGTGTTATATATACACAATGGAGTATTATTTAGCCAAAAGAACAAAATTATGTCATTTTCAGGAAAATGGATAGAGCTGGAGATTATCATGTTATGCAAGATAACCCAGACTTAGAACACAAGTATCTTGTATATTGAAACTAGAAAGAAAAAGGACATGAAAGTAGAAGGGAGACTATTAGAGAAGAAGAAGGAGATGAGGCAAATGGAGAAGAGTACATAAAGGAGATAGATGTAATGGAATAGATGTGATGGAAGTGTTACATGCATGTATGAAATGCAACAATAAAATAGTGGTGTTCTGTATAATTAATATGCACTAGTAGAAAATAATCTTCTAGATATGATGACAGATTAGATGTGGAGGTGAGAAAAGAAAGGGAACATTTTATTTATTTCCATTTATAAATTATGAGTCACTTGAGGGAAAAATTACACCTCATTCACTTTCATATGCCAGTGCCTCAAGTGGTACCTGGCACAGATTTGGCATGGAATGTGTTTGATAAATAAGTAAATGAATTTAGAAGTACAGAAGTTAGTCAAGGACACCTTTGTTGCCAGTAGACACAACTTTTCCAGTGAACCTGCCCCACGAGAATGTTGTGTCTTCTCAGGTCATCTTATCCTTCCTGCTATAAAGACATTGAATGCTAACTTAATCTCCTAAAATGGTATCATTCACAGGCATATTTTCATTAAAAATGGAAGAACTCCAGTGAAAGGTTAAAGTTTAAGCAAAAGCAAATGATTACCAATCATAAAATCTCAAATATTAGTTTAGAGATATATTAGATACAATACACACCACACACACACACACACACACACACACACACACAGGTTCAACTAACATTTATTAAGCATCTGCTACATAGTGCCATGCAGTGTGTCAACATTGAAGACAGTTACTAAACAAGAAAGACACTGGCCTCTGACCTAGGGAATAGGGAAGAGATGTATAAAATAACATCACAGGGGCATGATTATTTGTAACTATCAGAATTCAGTTTTCATAGGAACAGGAGAATTTGACCCATCAGCAAGAATTCAAGTGTGCCATGCAGCAAACTGCTCTTAATCTCGCCCTTTATTTTGAACAATTCTCTGCTTACCATGAGTGCAAGAAGGGTTCTCTAATGTCCCCTGGCCCCAGAAGTAAGTTGAACAGCTGAACACTTTTACTTGCACAGAGCAAATACATATTTGATGGTGAGTGACTTTAGCAGTTTCTGAGAAGTATAAAATATTTAAACTGTCAGTGTCTTTAAAGATTTTGAAAATTATAATTGTCAAATCTAATAATGAATAAATTCATTGATTGTTACAGGGAAATAATTTTCAACATTTGACAGTTCAACAACAAATAAGATACTTGTATCATTTAATTCATTTGTTTTATTTATTTATTATATCTTCTCACTAGAATACAAGCTCTCTGAAAGAAATGTTTTTTTCTTTTTTTACATTATCAATGGTTACTATGACTCCTCACAAAAGGCACCAGCATGTACCTAGTTTTCTTATTCCTCTCTTTCTCTCATTATCTACATCCAATCCATCAGCAAAGTCAACTGCTTCCCATCCAATATACGAGAGGTGATTGAAAAATATAGTGAATGTTTAAATTCAAAACAATTAGAGTAAAAGATGCATTGCCAAGAACGGTGGGTAAAGTATATCGAAAGGGTGAGTATTTTGAGGAGAACTAATGGTAATGTGGCTTTCACTGTAATAAAATTTTAAAGTTTTCAACTTTTACAGTTAAATAGTCACCATATTGATCATCTCTTTTACATCCCAATCCATCAGCTTCTTTTCATCTCTATTACTGCTACTGCAACCTTCACTGAAGCCACCACCATTTCTACCCAAACATGGTAGTTCACAGCTCCTACTCCTATTCTTTATAATATTATCTATGAAGTTAGGGGTCCCAGTTTAAATTTAAATGAGATGGTGTTGCTCATCTCTTGTTAGGCCCTCCAAGTTCTTCCAGTCTTCCTATATCATTTAAAATGAAATCCAAACCCCTTCCTCATGTACCTTAAGAAGCTTCAACAGCATCCACTTATTTCTGTGCTTTTACTTTCTACCACTGTCCTCTTCTCCTTTCCCTTCAGGCTCACGAGCTGACTTCAGTTTCCTAGGATACAGCTGGTCAATCCTCTTTTGGGGCACTTGAACTTACCATTTCTTTGGCTTTGGAAATCTTTTTATCTGATTTGTACTTGGCTAGTCCCTTTTTGTGATGAAGATCCTATTTTAGGAGTCATTTCTTCAGAGAAGAGTAACTTGATTACTTAATCCAAAGTAGCTGTCAGGCTCTCATTATTCACTCACTCCACATTATTCTCTGTATAGCATTTATTACTCATTACTATGGGATATTTTGTATTATTTATTACATGTGTAATTTCTTTCTGCCCAGTAGACAAAAATGTAAGTTTCTTGGATCAGGAAAATTACCTATTTACCATTTTATCCATAGTGTCTTGGGCAGTGTTGGGTACATAGCAGACACTCAATAAAACAGCCAAATGAATTACTGAGTGAAAGAGTGAATGAATAATACTTCTATATAGATTGAACTGGGCTTACCAAAAATAAAGTGTATAGCATCTTTTTATCCAAAGTTGAATTCTGATAGCTTTAGCTCAAAGACCTTCTAAAAATTAAGCCCGTAATCATTGGAATTATTTGGTACTTGCAAAAGTTGTTAGCAATTCTCTCTACAGAAGATAATGCTAAATTGACTGAAGGTACTAATTTTCAAGGGTAGATTATTAAGGATGCTGTTTTCTGACCTTTTCTTAGCTACAATAATCAGCTGTTATTGTTTGTGTGATTTCATAACATCCACATGCCTCACCCCTACCTAAGCAAAATAACATTTCATAAAATAAATTTGAATTAATTTTGTGGTGAAAACTTAGGACATATGTTGAGAATAATGTTGACATTTTGTGATTTCATAAAACCTGAGCAGGAGCTCCTTGGTTTAATGGTTGAACTGGTGTTGGTAAATATACACTCAGTCTCTTACTTTTTTTTAGCTGTAAAGAAGGAATTCAGAGGCTTGGGGATGGTGGCCTGAGGATTAAGGGCATCAAAAATGGGATCTTTAGGGAGGGGAGAGGAAAAGGAAAAGGAATTTTTAAAAAAGAATTAAACAAAAAATAGAAATAGAGTTTTTGCAAAAGGGAAAGGGAACAAGAGTTGGATGGAGCAGGGAGGGATAGGAGGGAAAGGGGATGAAAAAAGAATTAACATGTGTTATGTAAATGTACAAATTCCCCCAAATAAGTGCAATTATGTACTGCAAGCATGTACTAATAAAAATAAAATTAATAAAAAGAATGAGATCTTCACTCATAAATACCTTTTTGCCTTCAAGTTATCTGATTTCACTTAATCATTTTCTTTTTTGAAACACAGAAAAACCCATTGTCATCAATGATTCATATATTCTACATAACTGCATAAGTATCCATGAGATTTCATTGTGGAGCAGGGCAGAGTAGGAAGAATTTCATAGACGAGAGAGGCCATAGATGCAAGGCAGCAGGGGAAAGAGAAGATTCCAGGAAATAAGAGAGAGCCAAAATTATAATCACACATTTTCTTAGGAACCCTGTGACAACTGTAGTAGCCTCTGACACTAACTTCTGTTCATCTAGCAGATCACTATTTATAAAAAACTTCAATAATATCTTTCATTTCATTCTTAAAGTCTACAACTACAGCAGGCAGATACTGCTACGTTTCCAAATGAAAGTGAGAATTAGATAAGTTAAGCAACTTACTCAAATATACAAAGCAGATAAGTAACAGAAACAGAAATTACATATTGTTCTTTCAGTTTCTGGACTTGTTTATGGACTATGTTGTTGTCACTTGATCCTTCTGTTACTATTGTCTAGCAAAATCTCAACTTTGACTGAGCCTACCCTTTACCCTTTACCTTCTTCACTGTCTCTTCCAGAGATGAGCTAGAGAAAATCCTCAATGGACAGACGTCACTACATATTCATGATCTCCAAATGCTGCCCTTTGTCCTGGCCAGCTTTATTACCCCTTCTACAAAGGTAACCTCCAAAACTATCCTTTCTCGTATCACTTCTGGCTAGTAAATTTGATTCTTTTGAAAACAAAAATGAAACCATCTGATGCGAAGTCTTTCAGTTTCTCATGCTAAATTTACATATCTCACTACATGCAAACCTATGTTCTCTGTGTTCTCTCTTCCTATTATGATAGATCAAATGTCCCTTCTGATTCCAAAAGTCCATCAATTCACATCCTTTTAAAGACCTTACTTGATTAATTCCTTTGTGTCCTTCAAACCTAGTCTGTTTAAGCCATTCTTTGGATATTCAAACACCTCTTGGTAGCTCCTATTTTTCAGAAATCTCTCTCCTTGCTTACTGCCCTCTTTCCTTGTCATGCAATCACACTTTTCAGCAGAGACATCTGTATACATTCTCTCTGCTCTTTCCTTCATAGTCTCTCTTTATTAAATTGTAATCTGAGTGATTATGTCCATCTAGTAACAAATATTAGCAATTCTCAAAAATTTTTAATCTGAGTGCCTCACAATGCATTTTAAAACAACACAAAGTTTCTACAAAGTTCCTACAAAGTTCACAAGTATCCTATATTCTGTCACATCTAGTGCACTTTCTTTAGTTTTTTTTTTTTTAGTCCTTCTCACAACAATGTGAAGCTCAGATGCTCATTCTCTTCTTCAAACACTCTTCTGTTTTCTATAACTCTGCCCTCTCCTGGTTTCCTTCTTAATAGTCTCCTCATTTTTTATCTTTATTTTAGTTCTCCTCTAACATGTTGGTCTTGATACTTAAAAAACAAGAAATGAGATGTGGGGAAACTGCTTCATTTGGCAAGTTTCAAATTGACATCTAATTTTTTCATCATAAATTTAAATGTAGCAAAGGATATAATTTATGCCCTACTGTGAATGATGAAATTCTGTTTTTTATTCATATCACTATTTCAGATATATCCAGTGGGATGTACATACATACTGATTTAAAGTGCATGCTCACAATATAAAATGTGAATGAATAACAATTTGTTGAGTATTTAGAAATTTTACATTATTTCTTTTTTCCTTGAGCTAATGTTCCCATTCTACTTCTCCCAGTTTTATTTTGGTATATTTTTATGTTAGAACATCTTATATCACCACACTAATATAGTTGCATAAAACAAAAATACATGCTTAAATATAGCCTTACTTTTTTTTTCAAATTTTCTATGACGATAAGACCCCAAATGTTTAAAAATTTCTCCAAGACTGAGTTATGATAATCAGTAATAGTGTATAATTGATCAAGATCATCAAAATATATTGTGAGATACAATTTATAAATTTAAAACAATAAAAATGCACTTGTGTTGAGGATATTTTTCTTGATGGAGCAAATAAAGCTTTTAAAAATTAGCTAATGATGCATAGATCAATGTAAATCAAAATTAGAATAAGAGTCAGAATTCCTTTTTTCATTTCTAGAGATATAAATGTCCAGAAATCTTGTTCACAAAAAGAAGTAGAGGGGATGGGAAGAGAACTTTGAATTTCTTCCAGTTATAGGCCTCCAATCCTTTGATCTGTTGTTAAGCATATTTTAATAATCTGTCAGCCAATAACTGCTTTTTGATGTTATTAAATGTAAAAAATTGGAAACCAAAGAACTTCATAGAAGGATCAATCACCCAGTCATTGGAATCACTGAATTTCTCAATATGGGAAACAACATTTCAGACTTTTCCTTTATACCTAGGGCAATGAGTCATAGTAGATTTTGGAATGGACAAGACATATATCTTTCTTTTGGAAAATGGGAGAATAACAATTACCAATAGAAAAGTGGGAAAGAAGTACCATCATAAAACTGCAGGCTTCTTCCTGGGCAGGTTAAATTGAAGATCTGGAAATTAAATCTGAACATGTATTCCTCTGAGTATGCATTACTCAAATTAAAAATCTGTACTCCAACATAGCCAAAACTGTAAAACAATGCAAGACTTAGTCCTAAATCTCCTTTTATTTTATTCTATATTTCTCAAAGCATTCTGCTAAGTCTTGGTTTTAAAGGCTCAGTTTCATTCCCAACCAGATCTCTGAGAGTTCACCGTTTTGTACGTTCAACTGCCTAATTTATATTTCCACGTGACTTCTTCATAGGCATCGTAAACTTACCATTGTCCAAAATGTAACTACTAAGCTTATCTTCCAACTTCGCCTCTCCACAGGTCTTTACCATTGGCCATATTCTACTAGATAGTGAATTCCACAAAAAC
The DNA here is from genome assembly GCF_000247695.1 of Heterocephalus glaber. The sequence continues at coordinate 5,798,872 of NW_004624845.1, read as the reverse complement.
AAAGAGAGTGTATACTCAGCACTTGATATGGGACAGAGACAGGATAGATAAGGCACAGGTGACTTCTTTGAAAGAATACAGTACTGTTCTCTCTCACATCTCACTCCAAGTTATGATTAAAGTCCAACAAATTTACCCGTTAGTATTTTAAAAAAATTATTAGTACATGTTTGTACTACATAATGTTTGCATTTCTTATGTGGAGTTGGTATGTGGACATAACACACCTTAATTCCTTTTCTCATCCCTTTTCTTTCACCTCCCTCCACTTTCCCTACATCTCTTAAAACTGTCTACTTTTCTCATTGTTTTGGTCAACATTTTAGTCCAAGATACCATTATTCAGCACTTGAATTACTGCAATAGTTTCTTAAACTGGTCTCTCTGCAGGCACACTTGTAAGTCAAACCAGATGTCTACAGCAATCAGAGTAACTTTTGTATAGGTGACAAGTTACTGTAGTCATTTTTCCCCTTGAAATAAGCAAGGTTTCATGTTGCTTTTGGACAGACAAAAAACTACCACCTAGGAGTGGTGGTACATGCCTGGTATTCCAAAACTCCAGGAGGCTGAGACAGGAGAATCACAAGTTTGAGTCCAGCCTGGGGAATTTAGCAATTTAGTAAGTCTCTGTCTCAAAAGAAGAAAATAAAAGATAAAGGAAACAAGGAGATAGATCTTTTGCAAAAGGGAAGGGGACTAAGGGATGGAGGGAGGGAGGAGGGACAACAGTGGAAGGGGAAGTGAGCATAACTAAGATGTGTTATGCATATTTACCAATTCCCCATTATGAATGTAATCATTAACCATAAATATATACTAACAAAAATTTTTTATAATTATTAACAGAACCCTAAAAACAGGATTAGGGATATAGCTCAGGGTGAAGGCCCTCGGTTCAGTCCCCAGTAGAACAAAACAAACAAAATACGTATAATGGCACACAAGGCTCTCTATGCTTGATCTCTCACGTCCACCTGGTCACTTCAATCTCGTGACAGACAGGCTCTCTTGGCCTAAAGACTGGAGCTCAATTCACTTACCCTTTATGTCTCATTTAATTATCATCTCTCTCAAGGCTTTCTTTGAATATTTTAGATTAGGCCATGTGTTTATAGCCTTTCATTCCTGACAGACCTCATTCCACCTCTAAGTTTCTGTTATTAGTATGCTTGATTGAGAGCCTCTGGAGGTGTAGATCCTGTGGTCTCTCTCCTGTGTGTACTCTAACTCCGAGCATTCTAATACACACCAGAATATTCCCTAAATATGCATAGGGCTGATAGATGACAAAAGTTGAGGAGCAAAATGGCAGATCTTATGTTCAATGAACAAATATTTGCTTTATGGTGTGTATTTGTTGCATCATGAAGATTCCCAACTTCAGTCACATATCACAGAAGTAGATGACAGTGATACACAGAGACTCAAAGTCTCTTATCCACTACACTGAAATCCTGACATTAACTTCTCTCACAACCCACAAGTAAGACTGACTTAGCTCATTTCTGTTTTTAACTCAACTCTGCATGCTGGATGCCTTGATCTGAATGCTGGAGAAGTAAGAATGAATTTATAGCACATAAAGCAGCTCTGTATCCCAAAAATGGCATGATAGATTAATCAGTAGAATGTATTTAAATGAAGTTGTATAATATATGTGATCTAACAATAATATGTACCTGGGATAATGATCATTAAAGAACTTATTCATGTTTTAGATATTAAACATTCAACACAGGAACGGAGAAAAAGCTAATAATTAATTATTCAATTTACTGTCTTATGAAAGGAAGAACTGTTTTTTTATGTTTATCTTCTCTTTAGCAATTTGTTATTAAATTAGACTATAATAATTAGTTAATGGAAGGAAAAAATAGAAGGGAAATTATGCCAACATTTTAATTATTCATGGCATACTGTACATTATGAATTATGGCCCTGATATTTGTGTTCTAAATATCAGACTAACAGAACCAAAAATTGTTTGGGCTAAATTCATCTAACACCAGGCTTTCCACAGACCAATTCTACGTCACTAGGCTGAGAATGACTTATAAGTTGTCTTAGCTTGGCTGGTGGGGTAACAGTGATACTGAACGGTAGGTACCTCTCCAGAACCTGATTTTATCCAGTGAATGCTGTTCTAATTTAATCAGCTCTAATGTAAAAGAAAATTTCTGGTCCATATGACAAACTTTATAAAAGCTAAGAACTCTACAAAAATATAGATCTATTCATTTAATTCTTTTTAGGTCTTAAAATATATATATATAAAATCCCTTGCCACAGTTATTAGTTAACATCTAAAAGAACAAGGCTCTCTAATGATCACTTCATGGAGAATCCACAAGGCCATGGTGATGTAATTACCTAGGATTTGCTCCTTCTCACTCTCATGGATATACTCTGGAATTCCTTCACCAAAAGATGATAATGAACTCGGGCTAAGTGGACCTCCTTCCCAAGTTCATGTCCCCAGGGGTTATTTGTACAGGCTGTATGCACAAGCCTATGCTCAAAAATGGCCAAAGGGCAACTATTAGAGGTAGATGAAGCTTGGGTGTGCGAGTTGTTGTAGTGTCCTAGGCATGAACTTAGAGCCCTTCATGGTACAGGGAGAAGCTGGAGCTAGGAAAAGAAGGGTGTGAGGAGGGGCTGTGGACTGGGCCCTGAGCTCTCCCCTTTCTGTCCTAAAATTTTGTGAAGTAGAACTCTGAGGAGTTTAACAAATAGAATTTCTAAAGAGGCTTTCCAGTTTCAGCTTCCTCTGGGAACCTAAAGGATACTTTGCATTCTGAGGTGGAGATGAGGGTAGGAGCAGGGGAGAGAGGAGGATACCCTGTGAAGAAAGATTGCCTGCTCGAAGGCACTCAGGTGATATATGAGACTTCTTCCTACTATTGCTACTATTTTTTCAAATGTCAGGGTGGGCCTGTAACTTACCATCTTTGACCTCAATGAATGATTACGTAGTGATAATGACTCTCTTTAACCAGGCTTCAGTCAGGCTCCTCTCGGCCCCTTCCCTATCATGCTTCGACCTTGGGCTTCAGTGTCTATCCTTGTCAACCCTGCTTTGCTCAGTTTTAATGAGAATCCTGCTAAGGCAGTTTAGAGAGAATCTCCTACCCGTGATATCTGATCACCCTGGCCTGCCTTCAGCAATAATCCTATTAGGTCAATTGAGCAAGAATCTCTCTTTACCCTGATGTTTCTTCTTAGTAGTTTTCCACTTACTGAATTTGATCCTGCTTCTTATTTATAAATCACCACTTCCCTAGGTTGTCTTTAGAATTGAGCTCTTTTCTATATCGAGGTCTCTCTTCCCCTACTGCAAACAGTTACTGAAAAAAGAAAAATCCTATTCTATCAGTTTAACTACTGCCCCACTCTGTTTTTGTTTTTGACAGTAGCTCTAACACCTTTATGATTTTGGCATCTGACTAGTAGGCCAATTTGCACTGACCTGATGCTAGCATGTTATAGCATATTAGCATATTACAGGCTCTTCTATATAATGATATAATTTATAAATACTCAGGAAAACCATGTCTTGAAAATAACTAGGATATCCTTTGAATTCAAAATCAGCAGATAATTTGAGTGTCTTTTTCCCCTTCTCCCTACCATTTTGTTTTGGTCTAGATCCCAAATAACTATTTACTGTAATCAAGATCAAATGTAGTTTCAGAATATTAGAACGACAAGATGTTTTCTTGAGAGACTGTTAGAAATAAATAAAAACAAATGTCTTATTTGCATTTAAAGTTGCAATCAGTTCTTTTGTAAAAAAATGTAAGAAGGGGTGGATCTTCTCAGAACTACAGATCCAGTCAAAGGGTTGATGTTTTGGTTATGGCAATAGCATTCTGAACTTTCCAGGCTGTCTAAAATTGTCAGATGATTAGAATATGATTTTAAAACTGGAAATTTCCAAAGATCTTTTACAGTGATCATTTTATGGATAAAGATACTAAGGTTGAAGAGGTTCTGTAACCTTCCCAGAGTCTCACAGCTAGTTTGTGGCAGAGATCCTGAGATCTCTTCCCTTCATTAAAGCAGTGCAGTGTTTCTTGTTGACTTTCAATTTGAGCTGGAATTTTAGGTCTAGACTTACAAACAATGCCAGAAATTGGTCCCTACTCACGGGAGTTAGAATTACATCAGAATTCATAGAGCCACATGGAACTAACCTTAAATGATATGAACCATCACACCTATGTCTTATCAATCCTATCATTCCTCTGTGAGAAATCAATATGTTATTCTGTTCTTTCCTGAGTGAAGCTGGTTAACCAGACCATATAAAACACAGTCTGAATTAATGTTGAATTTTAAAATGAGTCAATAACTTATTTGTAGCATTTGAAAACAGAAATGTTATTAGCAGGTAATTTTTATACAGTATTGATATTTTAGCAACTGGGATATAAGGTCAAATGTCTGCTTGTGCGATTAAGACATAGAAACTTGGTATAATATTCACTTTTTTAAAGGTTACTTGTACCACACAGACATGGAATCCCAGACTGAAGATGTTCTCTACTTAGTGAATGGATTAAAAAACTTGGTGAACAGATTCAGGAACTTCAATTTATTATATGAGTATCTCTAAGTAGATAAGGATATAAGACCTTGTGTGCTTTTTGAAACCGGGTGGAGAAAAGTCCCTCAGATTCATAAGTAGGAATTGCTAGAAAAAATATGCAGCATTTTTTGTAATAGCTTTAGTGAAATATAATTCACATATTTTAAAATTTGTTCTTTTAAAGTTTATAACTGAGTGATTTTTTTTTTTTTTAGTATACCCACAGAGTTGTGTAATCAGTACTATCTAATTTCAGAACACTTTCGTCACCCAAAAGAAACCTCACATTCATTTCAAGCCTTAGCAACCACTAAACCATTTTCTATCTAGGAAGATTTCTCTATTTCAGCATTTCATATAGATAAAATTGCATAATATTAGCCTTTTGTATCAGGCTTCTTTAACTTAGCATAATATTTTCAAGGTTTATCAATGTTGCAGGATTTGTCAGTACTTCATTACTTCTATGGATGAATAATATTCCATTTTACAGATATAGCATAATTTGTATATCATTTTATCTATTGACGGACATTTGAATTTTTTCTTTCCATTTTTTGCCTATATAATTTATAATTTATAAAATAATTTTGCTACAGACATGAATGTACAAATATTGGCATGGACATATGTTTTTAAGCATCTTTGGTATATACCTAGGAGTAGAATTATGATAATTCTTTTCAGCTGTTTAATGGACTTTTTCCCCAAGTGGTTACAACATTTTACATTCTCACTAGCAATGCTGAGGGCTCTGATCGCCAACATTTGTGATCCATCTTTCTAATTTTAGCTATCTTACTATGTGTGCATTGATATTGTATTATAGTTTTGAGTTGTAGTTCTCTAAATGAATAATGATGTTGAGTGATTTTTATGTGTACATTGGCCATTTGTATTTAACTTCTTTGAAAAAACTGTGTATTCAGTTATGTGATAAGTTGAATAATGCCTCCCCTCATCTTCGAGATCCTGTGTTGATGTTTTGGTCATGGTAATAGCATTCTGAACTTTTCAGGCTAAAATTTAGACTTTATGTGGTAAATGAGACGTTCCAAGTGTAATTAAATTAAGGATATTGAGATGGGGAGATTACCCTGGGTTATCTGGATGTGTCCAATGTAATCAAAAGTCCTTATAAGAAGGAGCAGTGGAGTTGGGGTCAGAGAAGAGACATGATGATGAAAGTAAAGGTTGAACTGATCGTCTATGAGCTACAGCATGCAGGTATCCTTCAGAAGCTGGGAAAAGTCAAGGCAACAAATTCTTCCATAGACGTTTGAAGCTACTGTGTCAACATTTAGAGTTTATCTCAGTGAGTCTGATAAAAAACTTCTGACTTCCAAAACTATAAGATAATAAATTTGTGTTAAGTCCCATGTTTGTGGTAATTTGTTACAGCAGCAACAGACAACTAAAACAAAATACTTCTACTTTTAAACTGTGTTGAATTTTTGTTCTTGAGTTATAGGAGCTCTTTATATATTCTTGGAATAAGTCATTTATTGGATATATTTGCAAACACTTCTCTATTTTGGGTTGTCTTAACTTTCTTCTGGTATCTTTTTAAAGCAGAAATATTTTAGATGAAGTCTAATTTATATATCTTTTTCTCCACATTGCTTGTGCTTTTGGTGTCATAAACCACTTACTAATTCAAGATCATAAAAATTTAGTTCTATGTTTTTAAAGATTTGCATAGTTCTAGCTTATAATTTACGGATGTGATCCACCTTGATTTAATTTTTGCATATGGTTTAAGGTAGGGGTCAACTTCATTCTTTTATATATGGATATCCAGAAATTTTGAAACACTTTTCTGGGGAAACAAAACAAAACATGGCATATTTGCCACAATAGTATTTCAGTTAAATCATACAGGGATTTTTCTTATCAGAATACATGATAATTGACCAAAATAGGAAAACTCCTAGACCTATCTTTCTGGCTCCAAAAGACTAGTGGTGGGTGCTTGACATTCTACCAGACATGCAGCTGACATTATTCTTTGTTGGATATTTTCTTGTGTACTCCTAAATTGTAGGATTTGCCATTCCCAGTCATGAAAGAACCACTTCATACGAGACTTTCTTCTTGTCCAAGTAGGTTGGTAATATAGTTAACAATGATAATACAAATAAGAGGAAACCAAAGCAGAGCACACTGTTCCCCTTCACCCCATTTCACCTTCATGGGCAGAGGTGGGAGGAAGTAAACCATAACAATGCGTCCATTGAGATCGCAACTACTTATCTTTCTAAGGAAGATGCTGGTGCCATTCACGCTGGTCTTCTTGTTCAGAACAATAGCTGGGCTTATGTCCTGATGTGGCCCCCAAACAACAATGAAAAACATGTTTACATAGCTTAAAAGCACCAAAAGTCTCTGACTTTGGGTGAAAAATTTAGCACAATCACAGGGATTTGAATACCATAACAGTTAGGTTACAGTGGAAATTGTCAGGTTGGTCATGGTGATTCATGAGGTTTCCTTTGCCATTTACCTAAATTCCTTAAAGTTCACCACAGAAAGGACTATAGAATTTAGTAGTCTAAGAATTTAGCAATCTTTTATGCTATTTTACTTACTGAAAATCTTTTATTTCTTTAAATTATCTGAAAGTGGCTTTTTAGGGAGAAGTTTTATATTGTGATGCTTGGAAATTGCCCTTTTCTTTTTTGGTACTTCTCATTTGCACAGAAAAAAATTAAATTTAGGATTGTTGTTTCTAATTCCAACTTCTATGATGCTTTTATTTCCTGGTGATTACCAATCTTTCTTCTTTTTCCTTTTCTCTATTTCCTATTTCCTTCCATCTTCTTCCTTCTCTTTACTCATGCTCTTATTTGTCATTCATTAGTAAGTTAGTGGATAAACTTTAATGAAATGAGTTGTGAATGGGAAGTCAAAAGAATAATGTTGTTGCTTATACAAAAGGAAGGCATTCTTGAAATATTGGTTTTTGACTTTTCAACCTGTCAGTGTAGTCAAACCACAGTATAATCAATATAACCCGTGTTTGAAGTGAATGTGTATGCTGTCTTGACTTTTATAAGAACAAAATCAACTTTACTTGTAAACAGAAGTAATAAATGGAGAAATGTCCTCAAAGAAAATAAAACTTTATTTTTCCATCTTGTCCTAGAGTAGAAATGATTGTGTTGAGGGCTCGGAGATTAAATTGTGTCACTTATCAGGAAATTGGCAAGCAGCTGTCTTTTCTGCTTGCCTCTACACTTTGCCTTTGTGCCGTGGGTGGGTTTAATAAATGCACTGTTGTGCAAAATGTCATTGTTGCATTGTAGAATGAAGGATGTCATGTGCTAGCTCTTCTCAGCATGACATATCAATATTGGTCTTTGGCAATCTGAGGACTTCAAGCTACACAGAGAATTTTTATGATTCAGATACAGGGTAGAAATAAAATTCATCCTTCAAAACATGGAAATATATCTATTTTCTTTGAAAGGAAAACAATATTCTTTCCAAAATGTTTCTATTTTTAAAGATAAATAATGCTATCAAATTTTAATGACTACATTTAAAAAACAAAGTATTAATGACTAGTAATATTTTTAAAAAGTTCTATCAAGTCAAATAAAGTTGATCAAAGAAATGCAAAAGAAGGAACAAATATGCCATTGTTTATCTTATAAAATAGTCTCAAATTTTATGTCCAAGTACATAAATTACTCATAGTATATTGTGAGTTAGGCTTCCTCCAGCATTACTGGTGAAAGCAAGGAATTATACAGGGATATGATTACTGAGGGTCTTTTTCAGTTTTGTGGACCATAGTGACCAATCCTGGAGGCCACAGACTTGTGGCTCAGGTTCAACATTCTGCTATGTGTCTAGTTCTGCAGACAACTGAGTTTTGTTGAGGGGCTCACACTTCACACAGTTCCTTTACACTCCCCATTTCACATAATCTTTCTTATAAGCCCCTGATACATATGCTCTCATCTCCAGTGTACCACAAGGCAACTAGACAACAGATAAATTAAAAAGAAGCCCAAAGTCACATAAGTATGAAGTAGAACTTGAAATTCAGATCCACTAACTCCAAGTGTTATGCTTTTTACCCCCTACATCTCTTTTCTGTGACAGCCACTGACACAGTAGCTCATGTTGGAGTCTGGTTTATTTAGGGAGAAAGTCCCTTCTCTGTGTCATAATCCAACATTCTCACTTTATTTTGGGTATAATTTAGCATATACAAGAAAGCTCTTTGTGATGAGATCCAGGATTCTTAGAATGATGTATAAATTCATGGTCTATTGGTGCTTAGAAAATTACCACAAATTTAGCAGTATAAAGAAACAATCATTTATATTTTTAAAATTATTTTATTTATTAATTAAAATTTATTTTAATTATTTATTTATTTTATGTCAGAATATGACCAAGAGAAAAATAGGTATGAATAGATAGGAACATGAAGCTTAGGGAAAGAGATCGAAGGTAAGAGGAGACTGAAGAAAGTGTATAAAAGATGAGGGGGAAGGGAATAGAAAAAAAAAGAAAAACAAAAGAAAGGGAAGATAGGTTATTGGAGGGACAGATAAGGTGGAAAGGTAAAATATATCAAGCATATGCTATATGTCTGACATAGCTAAGGAATTAGGTCCTCACTAAATCCTCAGAATAACTCATTAACATTGGATTATTTTTATCCCCATTTTACATATAAGAAAGCAGTAACTAAGAAGGTTTAACTTATATAAGGTCAATTATATTAGTACCTAGACATTAGAACCTATGTCTTCCCAGAATTTATTATAATGTTCTGCTCCCATGCCTTCATAGACTAATAGTGAGATTAAGAAGTACTCCTCAGACTTTACTAATCTATCCTCAAATACTATTCCTATCACATTGAGAAAAATTTTAGATTGGTTTATCTGGGACCTGAATATTACATCTATGACTGTAAATCATGACATATCCATTTGAATGGATTAAGAAACACCTAGTAGAATAGTGGAGTGCAGTTTTAGGTGTGTCTGTGGATGATAGACACAGAGCTCAGCAAACTGAGAGAAGGCCCACCCCAGATATAGGTGGCACTGAGCAGTGGACTTGTAGCCTGGATGAATTAAAAAAGGGAAAGAGGAAGGAAGTATGCCTGTTTCTGAAGAGTTCTAGCCTTTCCTGTCACCCTTGGACATTGGTCTATACTTTCCTCAGCTTTCCAACACAGACTCGCAGTGGTAATTCTGCAGTGAACTTCCAGGCCTTTTGTCTTTGGACTGGTACTATATCCTTAGTCCCTTTTGTTCTGCAGCTTTCTTCTTGGGCTGAGAAGCTGCTGGATCCTCTGGCTGTCCAGCATGCAACTGGCCATTGTTAATTCTTTATCTCTGATCCTGCAAGCCTACCTAATAAATCTCCTTATGTAATTATACATATACTTTCTTTTGATTCCATTCCCCTAGAGAACTCTAACTAGTGCATTATGTATTTATGCTAATTTGGAATGTTCCTTATTTGAGTCAAGATACCTAGATTCTAGCTAAAGTAGATCTCCAAATGCATTATGCCTCAGGATATCACTCTTCTGAGACTGAGTATCTCCTCTGTATTGTAGGCTTTGGGCTAGATCAACTGCCAAGTTCTTAAAATCTGTACTTAATGTCATGATGCCAAATTTTCAACTAATTGTTATTATTGAACACTTAGATGTCCCTAAGCCATTCAAGTACATGGCAGAAAGCAGTACGGTGGGGAACAGTCTTAGCAGTACTATCAAGGATCTATCAAAATAAAGTGCAGATTCAATAGCTGCCCTCATGTAGCTAAAAAGTTATAATGTGGATTGGAAAGTAGGTGTATTTTATTGCTTCAGTTAGGACCATTGCACAGAAACTTGCAGGATTTTTCATTGTATAATCCTAGCAGGTGGTATGCATATCCAGGAAGCAGAACTGAAGATCAATAGATAAAAGTCAGAATAAAGGAAACTGTGACTAAGTAGAAAATTAACAATGCCCCCCCATAATAAAAGCTCATTCATTGTTAACTCTCATGATTATTATCTTTACAATGCTCAAATGAAGAATCCAGTACAGCAGAAGTTTCCTTTGTCTTTACAGACATGAGACTGACATCCATGTTTGCAGAAAAAGATTGGTGACATTCTCAGAGATGTTATTTTTTTTAATTGTAGAAGAACCATGTAATATCAAATCTCTTCTATCCTAAGCCTAAGCCAGCATTCGTTAAGGGAGGGAGAGTCCCTTATGTGCAGATAAAGAGAGTGGTTCCAAATGATGACCGTGTTCTAACCATTTCTGAATTATACTCTAACAAGTCAATTTCTAAACTTTAAAAATGGAGTTTCTGTAAAAATGTTCAGGGTTAGCAAATATACTCCCCCTTCTGACTTAACATCTATTTCAAACTTTTCTGTCTTCAACATGAATGCTTCCTCATGCTAAGTTATTTAGTCAATTCAATTTGGAAATTGTATTGCCAAATAGCATGTGTTTCCTATGGAAGTGTCTTTTCTTATTGATAGGAGGGACACATGTATCTGAAAAAAACAGTGTGACTATCCTCAGTGAGCTGCAAATATGCAGCTGCCAGCAATAATCACCACATCACAAGTAGATCGAAAATGAGTGCTTCATAAGCAAAACACCAAACTAGATTATTCATGCTTTATGAAAACAGAATAAAGCAGGGCTGTGGAGTCTACATGCTTGTCACTTGGGTCACATTCCTCAAAGCAACTTCAGGTAAGCTCAAGTCATTCTAACTTACAGGATTTGGTTGTGTTCTCTGACACAGCCATCTCTTGATGAAAAGGATGCTCATTCTTCTGAGCCCTCTTCTCCACTATGCCTCAAACGTTAAGCAAATTTAGTGCAGTTAGAGCACTAAATGGGCTCTTATAGTGTTAGCAAGAATCCTGCCGAGTCTGTTCAGGTATAGTCCTCATACTACCATTGGTATCTGATCAATTTCCTCACAATCCACCCTTACTGTGGCATCTCCATGCACTGTTTTAAGAATCTAATCAAGTCCTTTTAGCCAGAATCCCATTTATTCTTTATATTTTCTCCTAGTAATTCTCTACTCACTGACACTGACCCCTTCACCTGGCTGTGTCTACTTGCTCTTAAGAGTTATGCACTCTCTTTTCCCTACTGCAGACTCTCTTGGGTAGTACTCCTTCTTGAAGAAGGTCTTGCTTGCAGTCTTTATTGAGAGTCACAAGTAACTTCTTTAACATATCTTCCCTAGCCCCTGTAAATTTATCCTCCTTCCTTTTCTCTTATGCATATTCATTCAAAAACTCATCCCCTCAGCAAAAATTTATTGAGCCATAGGTCTCCACATATAGATGTGCCTGTTTGGCCTAATGATATTTTAAATCTAGTAGACGTGTTAAAATGGCATTAGGTATGTCATTCTCCTCAGGGGAATCTCTGATAAATTTTTGAACCTCAAGTTTTTGAGGATTTTAGCTAGTGTTTTAAATCTCTGATAGCATTTTATATTATTTGCTAACTGGCTCATGTGGGTGACTCTTATTTCCCCAAATTTCTCTAGGTTTGTTAGAGAAAGGAGAATGGCTCAAGCAGATATTACTGTATTACCAAGCAGTATCTGGTTCTACTCCACCCACTTAAACTCACCATGTAGTCTTTTTCTAAGTCAAGATACATTTCTTTCTTTCTCTGGGACAACTTGTTCTTTCTCTGTGCTCCAGCTCAGATTTGTAGGGTTATTGAGATCTTAGTTATCTTTTAATACTCAGACTGGAATCTTCCTATGAAATAATCTCTCTCCTCTCTCTTTTTCTCTTTCCCTCCCTCCCTCCTTCCCCTTCTCAACATCTAGAGAATGCCCTACAAATAGTTGCTGAATCCATTAATAATACACTGTCTATAACATTACTTTATCTTCTGATAATACTTGCAGTGTTGTTATGGTTTGGGTCTAGATGTCCCCCCAAAGCCTCATGCAGTTATAGGTGGCTTTTTTAGAGGTAGCTGAATCTAGAGTGTATGATGCTGGGCTTAAAGGACTGCGATTACTAAACCAGTACACCGGTTGGTTTGGCACTGCCCTAATCCTGGTAGTCTGGATGAGATAAAAGGGGCAGAAAGAGGCTGTTTAGGTTCCCTTGTTGCTTTTGCTACTGCGTGGGTGTCATGAACTGTTTCTCCTCTGTGATACCCTTCTGCTATGTGCCACACTGCCTTGGAACCAGCCAGTTATGGACTTAAAACTCTACAAATTGTAACCAAATAAACCCTTTGCCCTTTAACTTTGGTTGTCAGATATTTTGTTTCAGCAATGAGATAAAAGTAACTAACACAAGTGTATTGTTTCTATATTTTCTATTTGCTCATTGATTCATATAATTATTCTTCCCAACAAGACTGAAGGTCCCATGAGAACAAAAGATATGTCTGTATCCCCTCCTTAAAATTCCTGTTCCAATGTCACATTTGGTAGTTGTCAACAAACACAAATTAAATACTAATTGAAATTCAGTAAGTAGCAAGAGATCTGAAAAGTCATTAGAGTATATTTGCTTTGACTACCTTCTCCTTCAAGCTCAGAAGTTTTGCCTAACTATTATTCTTCAAAGGTACAAGTGTATCTTGTTGATGCAGCAGATCAATTTGCCAAATAATTCTAATGTTTCAGATCTTTACCTGAGTCTGCCATCCTCTGCTGCAGCACCTCCTGGTATAATCTTCGTAATAAATATGCCAGGGTCATCTCCAATGTGGGGATTATCTGTCCCCCCAGCAATACTGAATCCCAGGCCAGAATTCCCCTGTAGAAACAATAAGCAGATATTAAATGATGTGGTTGTCACCTAAAACCTAGTTCCTCTTGCAGTGTCTGTTATCATGTTACTACTCAAATGGAAATGATAACAGTCTTGCATGCAAAGTCATAAATTGCACAATCAGCAGACAAATGGAAGGTCAGGGAAAAATACTCCTTTGTCCCTGCATTGTAAGAATTCAAGGGTAATTACATTTTCCTTTAAGAATGCCTTCTTTATGTAGTAATTAAAATGAGCACTATGAATTAAGAAATAAAGGCAAACAAATTATGTAACACAAAAAAACTGCAGAGTCCTTAGAGTGTCAGTTGTAAAAATAGTACAGTCACATAAAAAAATAATAGAAACAAGTTAGTTGGAAATATTTCACTTGTTAGAGAACTGTAATTTGGGTGTTTTCACTTTGTTATTTCTAATTTTGTTTTTCTAATATGGATTACCCATCAAATAAATGTGTTCCTATGTAATATAACATGAATTGACTAGGGGCTTCTTCTAGAATCATAATATAAGCAAGATATTTTCAACAACAAACAGGCTTTCATTTTCAGTGGCAATAAACAAGGCATGCAATAATTTGCTCTCTAAATCTGAATAGTTTATATTCCAACAAACCTTTCATACCTCTGTATATTATAGTAATTGATATCCAATATATACATATCCTTCCAAAATTTGCATTTGTCATGAGTCCTTTAAAAATTGACATGTCATTTATTTCTTATTTATATATTCTCTTTTAATCTGCAACTCCATAGCTATAGGTTTCCATAATTGTGTTCTGTTATTATTTTCAGTTTACATTATATTTCATGCTCTTTCTCTGCAGCAAGATAATATTTAAATTATCCACTATAGATTGCTAAATAATGTTTCATTAAGGTCATATGCAATCAATTAACTGGTCTTTCTCATTGGATATTTAATTTTTCTATATATTTTTACAACAAATGTCACTTACTAAATTTATGATTACCTGATCAAGTTCCATTCTTGCATAAAAGAGAAGACTAAGAATGTAATAGTTAATCATGACAAGTTAATTAGGGTACTCAGAAAAACTTCAATGTCAAGATAAAATCAACTATAACTTGACAGTTATATACAGTAAATGTCAAGGTAATGTCTAGCAACTTTTAGTAAATGAATTAATAAAACTGAGTTCTGGTGTATTACTTCCAAAATTGTATATTTATGTTGAAAAGTTAAAATTAATTCAGACACGCCAACTAAAATTTGATGTCTTTATATTTCTGACTTGTTAATTCTGCTTTGTCTTTGAAAAATTACTAAGCTCATTGAACAGAGATACTACTTTTCAAAATCGTGTAATCATTTACTTATTTAATATTTATTACATACCAGCTCTATGCCTGGCACTAGACTAAGCCAGAGAACTACAGAAGTGAATATTTTAATTTATGAGGCAGAAAGTAAGTGCAGAGTAGAAGTGGCTAAGTGAACCAAACACTGACTTGGTGCCATAGTGCCACAGAAGGAGGAACTTAGTAACAGAGGGGCAGGAACTCATATTAAAATCCCTGAGGTGGGAAAGATTATGCCAGGGCCAATAAATAGGCAATAAAATTAGAACAAAGAAAGCAAGAAGGAAAATTGGATGGGATGAGTCTTGATCATGGTGACCGATGGTGAGAACAGAATCTCTAGGAATCCATTTTGGGGTGATAAGTTTCTATTGACACCAGGTGACTTTATCAGTACTGACGACCATGTGACTGACCCTAATCTAAGGCTGTAAGAGATTAAATCTAGATGACTTCTGCTTCCATGGAATTCCAGGCATAGCAGGAAAAACTGGGAAAGTCTGCCGCCTGGTGATGAACATGTTTCACACAGTATATAATCTCAACTATGTTGTCAAGTATATAGCCATGAAGACAGTAAATAAGTGATTTATGAGGCAATTTCTCTAAGATCCAAAGGTTTGGGGGGAAGGGGATGAGTAGACAAGTATCAGCAACATACCTTGAGTCTAGCTCCAAAACAGGAGTACATTGGTCTGACTCAGGGATTATAATCCCTTGGTTAATGGAGATAGGGAGAAAGTAAGTTGAGATTAGAGAATACCTAAATGCTTTCTTCAGATATCATCAATATATTTGAAGAGAATATACAAAACTTTATCATTTAAGCAAGATGTTAATGATCTAGCTCTTAAACTTGTCTTATTTTTATTTCATACATTAGCTTCTATGAACATTGAGCTGAACAGCTGGCTTTTCTCTGCACAAGCCACATTATAACTCATTTCTAGGCCTTTTTTATGCTGTTTTCTCTATCAGAAACTTCTCATCTCTCACTAGACTACCTCAGTTCTTCACATATTCTAAGATACAGTTCAGATAGCATTGGTTCTAGGTAGTATTTTTTAATTTTAAAATTTTATTACATACTGATAGTATACAAAGTGGTGGTACGATTTTTGAAAATAAACTGGAAATACTAAATCAAGCTAATTAGATATCTCTCTTCAAATATTTAATATTTTCTTGTAATGAAAACATTAGATATTTACTTTCTGCAATGATGAAGCCAGAACTTAGTTATTAGCTATATTCACCATACTGTGCAATTGATTCAAAAAAATTTATCAGACAGGCCTCTCTGAGAGTCATACCCTTTGACTATCATTTCCCCATTCCTTCCAACTTTGAGCCTCTAGTAACTACCATTCTTCTATCTGATTTTATGAGATCAACTGTTTTATACTCCACCTCCAAGTGAGAACAATACAGTATTTGTCTTTTTGTATTTGGCTTATATTACTTAGCAAAATGTTCTCTAAATCCACCCATGTTATTGCAAATAATATTTCTTCTTTTTTAAAGACTGAATAGTATTTTCTTTATCTATTTATCCTTTGATGGACACTTAGTTTGGTTCCACAATTTATTCAATGTGAATAGTGTTGCAATGAATGTGAGAGTGTAGATACTCCTTCAATATGTTGATTTCAAGTCTTTTGGGAAAATAATAAGAACGTTAATTGCTTTCTACTCATTTCTGAGACAAAATACCCAGCACCCAAAGTTAGAGGGGAAGGGGTTTATTCAGCTTACAGTTCATAGAGGTTTCAGTCTGTAATCAGCTGTCTCTGAGGCTGGGATGGCAAATAAGCAACACAGAGGAGAAACAACATGGCACACACAAGGCAGCAAAGGTAACAAGAGAAACTTTTTTTTTTTGGTACTGGGGATTGAACTTGGGCCTTGGGCTTTGGGCCTTGCAAGAGAAATTTAACAGCATCTCCCTGCCTTTTTCATCTTATTCAGACTAATTTGGATGGATAGTACTCACACCCTTAGTCCTAGTGCTCTTGAGCCTAGCATTGCATCATAAATCAATTCCAGCTTCACATACTCTAGATCAAGCCTACCACCACATGAGGCTTGGGGGAGACATCTAGACCCAAATAATAACAATAAGGAAGGGGTTTCTGGATAATACAGTAGTTGAATTTTAGTTTTTGACAACCTATATCATGTTTTTTAACACAGCTGTTGTAATTTACTTTCCCACCAACAATATTATAAGGGTTCCCTGTTCTCATTTTAACTAGCACTTCTTTTGTCTGTTAATATTCATACTAATAAATATGAAGTAATATTTCATTGTGATTTTAAGTTATATCTATTTATATATGTTGGATATTAATCCCTTATCAGATATATGATTTGCAAATATTTTCTTCCAACTCATTGGCTGTCTCTTCACTTTGTTTCTTTGATGTACAGAGGGTTTAATTTAAAGGAAATCCCATTCATTTACCATTGCTTTTGTTGGCTATATTTAAAAAAAAATAATTGCCTAGGTGAGTGTATTTCCTCTTGTATTTTTTCTAATAGATTTATGGTTTTGGGTTTTATGTTTAAATCTTTAATCCATTTGGAATTGATTTTTGGATGTGATGGGACATGAGGGTTCAATTTCATTCTTTTTCATTTGGAGATCCAGTTTTCCTTGGATCATTCAGTAAATAGACTATCTTTTAGCCATATATATTAAAAAAATCAACTCATTGTAAAGATGTGGGTTCTTGACTGGGCTATTTTGTTTCATTGGTTGATAAGTATTTTTATGCCAGTACCATGCTATTTTAATTATCATTGCTTACCATGCTATTTTATTTAGTATTACTTCATGTATAGTTTGGAATCTAGCTTTGTTCATTTGCTCATGACTGCCTTAGATATTTGAAATTTTATGTTATTCCATGAATTTAGGATTATTTTTTCCTGTATCTATGAAAAATGCCATTGAAATTTTGATGGATTGAGAAGAATCAGATCTTTTGGAGAAGTATGGACCTTTTCGCAATATTAAATCTTCCAATCCACGAACACAGAATATCTTTCCATTTAGTTGTATCCTATTTAATTTTTTTAAATAGTGCCATACAGTTTTCAATGTACAGATCTTTCATGTCTCTGGTTAAATTTATTACTAAGTATTTTTGTAGTTACTGTAAATAGGCTTGTTCTCTTTCTTTCCTTCTTTCTTTCTTTC
>NW_004624845.1:5768184-5780842 GCF_000247695.1 Heterocephalus glaber | reverse complement strand
GAACTCAGGTCCTTGCGCTTGTGCTTGCACAGCAGGCGGTGAAACCACTGAGCTAAATCCCCAGCCCTCTCTTTATTTCTTTTAAAGAATGTCAAATGAAATGAGCACAATTTTTGACTTCATTCTACTGATGTGCTATATCACATTATTAATTTGCCTATGGTGAACCATTCCTGTTTTCTAGGGATAAATCTTACTTGATCATGTGGAATCATCCTTTTAATATGCTGTGGGATTCAGTTTGCTCCAGGTAATGGTAAATGATCACCCCAACTCTATGAATAGGGCACTCCTTGTTTGTGTTAGGTGCATTTCTGTGCTTATCTAAGTCATGCATTGTTATTTTGTAGTTATTTATTTTTCTTCAGGCTAAGCTTGTAGAAAGCAGGAGCATATGGTATTATCCTTGTTTATTTTAGTGCCTTGTCTGGCACATAGTATTGTCAGTAAATATTTGATGAATGAATGAGCAGACAAACAAACCTATGGAGAATGTTTGTGCCCTAAAGGAAAGACACAGAAAGTACACAATAAAAGTCCACAATGTGCTATGGAACTTAATGTAGAAATAGAAGCCTTTGCATTTTATTTGGCTATAAAAATAGAAAACTGAAAACTTGAATATTCAAATAGTGACTCAACTGAAGAATGGAGTAATCACAGAATTGTCCAAATTGGGAGTGATGCTTTGGAAGGGATGTAGTGTCCTTCACTCCAGGAGTAGGTGGCTATTTATTGGGCATGAGGGACCCAAGCATCGATTGAAAGGTTAAACTGAATGACTCCAAAGGATTCTTATGGGACTTTGGCTAGCTACAGGAAAACTGTTTTTGGCAACAGACAAAAAGGATGATTTAGGAAACTTTGGAAGGGGAAATATATTACTGTTGCTTTTTCAAAACTTGATTTATGAATGAACAAATCTTTGAAGTAATGGGTTTAATAACAACATAGAACCCTTAACTATTGTTTTTAGAATTGACTACAATATGGAGAATGAGCTGGCTCTGGCTTTCCCTATTATACATTCCCCTGACTCCAAGCCCACTCTATGGAAAAGAATGTATGGATCAGAGATTCTACAATGGAAAGAGGTAGATATAAATAGAATAAAATTTGCCTAGTAGATTGGTCCCAAAAATTCCTGAAAGCTTTTGTAGTTCTATCAAAATCAGTCTACCAGCTGGTCTGGCTATTCACCATGGTTCTTTAGACTAGGTTCATCTGAATTCAGTGAAGAAAATGATTTGAAGTCCTTTCCCATCTCTCCTTATTGTTCTTTCTCAGTTTTTGCTACCAGCCAGCAGCATTCAATAAAATGGAGGACAGAAAAAAAGCAGCAGTGAAATTGCTGCCTGCTGCTCTCCATGGCTGAATCACTACAGTCATCCTCCAGGCTGTCAGCTGCAAGGGCAGATCTCAGCTTCTCTTTTCTGAGCATCAATCTCTCCATGTGAACACGGAAGACCCCTGGCTGACATGCTTAGATTCTGAAGATTGAGGCTAATTAACTGCATGTTGATCCTTGACCCAATGAATGGAAACCTTGAGGTGCCATGCTGGTAAGTAAGGGCAGCACCTGAGCAGAGTTCTGGGTGGGCTGCTGAGTCCTTGCAGTTGGGCAGATTCCACAATGGATGAATGTGGTTGGCATTTACCATTCTTTCTCCTGGTTACCAATTCTCCACAGTTGCTGCCTGTCCCCTAGAAGCACAAGGCCATTGTTTAGCCAAATGATACTTCCTGCTTCGTGTACCACATACTATCTTTTCTTAGAAAATAAATCAGCCAAAAGGAAAGACATTTTACCACTTCACTGATGGTTGCACCAATTATAAATACATTGTCCCCAGGGAAGCTCCTCTTTTGTTAGAAGTTAATACTTCAAATGGGGTTATTAAAAAAGGGGAAAAGTAGCAGTGCTATCAAAATCACATGCATTTACATGAATTTTTTTCTGTCAAAGAATTTCTTTGCTTTTTAGAATTTAAATTTATGTTTAAAATACTGTGTTTAGTAATACAATTCTAGGAATTTGTCTTCCAGAGGAGTGTGCAAAGATTTCAGTTCAAAGGCTTATTCAGTATTTTTCTAATGTTCAAAAAATTAAACAGAAATCCAGAACTTAAAAAAAAAAATCAATACAATGAAGAAATGGTTAAATATACTATGGTACATTTATCTGAATGTAGGAATATTTTGGAGTTCTTAAGACTGTAATGCTATTTAATAACAATGGAAAATGTTAATTATGTAAATGTGAAAGAAATAAGTATACAAAAATTTAATTACATTATGATTGCCATTGAAGCTATTCAAAGAAAACTGACTTTAACAATAAAGTTTCTGATAAAATTCTAAAAATATTCTCAAGGGAACTAGTATTTTAATTCTAGACTTCTTTTAACCCCCCATTTGGTAGATGATATCACCTTTTCATGTATAAAAAAAAAAATACTGAGGATGAGAAGAATGAGGTGAGGTGATTTATCTAAAGACATAAAACAACTGAATAGTGGGTTGTAATCCCCAAATGAGCCTTTTCTGGCTTTGCTATTTTTTCCCATTAGATCACATTGCTTTTTTTGAATTTAAAAAATAATTAGATATCAAGGAAAAATCTACACAAAATAACAGAACCTGCTCTTTCATGGAAAGTGTTTAAGTACTATGAAAATGCTTCAAAAATTTTTAATGAAGTAGAATGGTTGAATGGAAAAATATCAATTTAGGCTATTTGGACCTGGGTTTTAGTATTGGCTGTGCCATAAGTAGTTCTGTGACACTGAGTCAATGTCTTCCTTTTGAGTCTTGTTTCCTCATATATCAAGTGAAGGTAATGAGACTTCTCAAGGCTGTTAAGACAGGTAAAAGCAAGTGACACATGTATTAGCAGAGTAACGAGCATAGCACATGGGTGACGATCAATCAGAGTTAGTTCCTTCCCTTGGGTTTGCAGAAGAAGCATTTGACAAGGTCCAAAACCCATTCATGATAAAAACCCTACAGAAAATCGGTATAGATGGTCTCTATCTCCATCTGATAAAAGCCATTTATGACAGACAAACCATACTAAATGGACAAAAAACGAAAGCTTTCACTCTAAAATCAGGAACAAGACAAGGATGTCCACTGTCACCACTCTTGTTCAATATAGTTCTGGAAACACTAGCCAGAGCAATTATAGAAGAGAAAGAAATAAAAGAAATAAGGATAAAGAAGGAAGAAGTTACATCATCATTATTTGCAGAAGACATGATGCTCTACATAGAAGACCCCAAAAACTCAACCAAAAAACGTCTAGATTTAATAACCAAATTCATTGGCATAGCTGGATACAAAGTCAACACTCAAAAATCAATAGCCTTCCTATACATGAATAACAAACTCAAGGAGACAGAAATTAGAGAAATAATCCCTTTCACAATAGCATCCAGAAAAATGAAATACATAGGAATCAATCTAAGGAAGGAAGTAGAAGAACTATATACTGAAAACTACAGTACTCTGAAAAAGGAGATTGAAGAGAATATCAGAAAATGGAAAGATATCCCTTGTTCTTGGATAGGCAGAACCAATATAATGAAAATGGCCATACTGCCAAAATTGTTATAAAGATTTAATGCAATCCAATCAAAATTCCAACAGCATATCTCACAGAATGAGAAAAAACAATCCTAAATTCATTTGGAACCAGAAGAGACCTAGAATAGCAAAGGTCATTCTGGGAAACAAAGGCAAGGCATGGGGTATCACAGTCCCTGACTTTAAATTATACTACAAAGCTACTATGATAAAAAGAGCATGGTATTGGCAAAAGAACAGACCTGAGGATCAATGGAACAGACTAGAAGGTACAGAAATAACTCCAGACATACTCAGCCACCTAATCTTTGACAAAGGAGCCAAACACTTTCACTGGAAGAAAGATAGCCTCTTTAATAAATGGTGGTGGAAGGCTGGGGATTTAGCTCTGTGGTTCTGTCTTCTGCCTTGCAAGGGCAAGGTCCTGAGTTCAATCCCCAGTACCAAAAAAAAAAAAAAAAACAACAACCAAATAAATGGTGGTGGAAAAACTGGCTTTCCACATGCCAAAGGTTGAAACTAGACCCATATCTTTCACCATATAACCTAATCAAAATCGATCAAAGATCTAAATATTAAAATGAAAATACTAAATTTGGTGGAAGAGAGAATGGGTAGAATACTGGAGGACATAGGAGTAGGCAAAGACTTCATGATAAATAATACTATTTAAAGGGCTCTTATAATGGAGAATAGATGTTAGATGATGTATTTTTTCATTCATGCTTTTATTTATTCATTCAACAATATGAGTTAATGTTTGTATGTTATTGTATGTTATATCTCTTGGTAAAAAATACTTAGCTCAAAATACTGAATGTTGGGGAAAGGATGGACAGGAAGTCAGTACTGAGATTGTTAAGTAAATAAAAGCTACATAAAAGAAAACTCCATGTATATATTTTTTAAACTTTAACACCTATGTCCTTTTATGATAAATACTGAAATTATATGTATTACCCAATCAACACCAAGATTCCTATACAGTCCTCCATACTAAAAATATCTATTTATTCCTTTCCCTAGCTGCCATAAATATCAGTGTTCAACTCTACCTTCTATATATCGGCTCCAACAAAGGATTTTGGCTTATTTTTATTAACCTATACTATAAAATAATATTTTTCCCAAATATTAAAAAATCTCAGTTCTTAATCTACAAAATGTCCAATATGGTCTCAGATTGAAAATTTCTAGTCTACAACTTCACCACTGGTCAAAAATATAGGAGAATATTGAACAATAGAAGTAGATGGAAGGAAGATATCAAGACATGTTTAAACAGATAATAGCAAATTAAAATAAAGAAGTATTGGGCCGGGGATTTAGCTCAGTGGTTCCAGCACCTGCCTCGCAAGCACAAGGTCCTGAGTTCGATCTTCATACCAAAAAAAAAGTAGTATTGAAATAATATACCAGAAGAAAAATATCACTAGATAGAAAGGGACATTGGTAAACAAATAATCATCCCAATTGTTCTAGAAGTTATCTTATTTTGAAGGTAAATCTAGAGTAGCAGATGGTAAATCAGAAAACAAAAATATAACTTTTTCATAAGTAATATCTGTTGATATCATTTAAATTCTTTTTATAGCCACCCTCTATATCTTATACTGTAATATCAAAAAACGAATAACTAACTTCAAGCCTGTTATAGCAATATGTATATTTCTAACTATTGTTTTCCTGTCATTAAAAAAAAATATTTCCCCTTCAATTGTTTTCTACATGCTATCTAACAATATGTGTAAAAAGCAATGCCTGATCTTACTTAATTACAACTTCCAGTTCTATGTAGGATGTTCCATAGTTTGCTCTATTGAACCAGACTTTTCTGGAAGTTTCTGGATAGATAGGTCACAGAGACTTCATTTGGGGACAGGAAATTATTTAAAGAAAAATGTTTTAATAAGATAGGAGACTGTAGAGAGGAAGCTGCTCAAAAACTAGGCAGAGAGAAAATCTCAGATTACTTGAGCAAAGTAAGATCAAAGATACCTGAGCAGTCAAATATAAGATAAATAAATGAATCTGATGCCGTAAAAATAAAGGGAGGGTAGAGGGAAGAAGAATGGAATTGAAATGTGCTATGTATAGGTACCAATCCCCTATAGTGAATGTAATTATTATGTACTACAAACATGTATTACTAAAAGTTAAAAAAAATGTTAAAAGGAGGTGGATTATTATTTTTTTTATGTGAAAAAGTTTGGACCATAGGGAACATGTGTGGTGAGAAGGAGGCAAAATAGAGAAAAGATTTTAAAGGATGATAAGGCGGGACTCAGGCATGTTTGTGGACTAAGGAAAAGAAGCCCTAGAAAGGGAGACTGAAGCTACAAGAAAGATGAAGAGTACAGGAAAAGCAAAATCGAGAAGGAGGGGGACTGACAATGGGGCCAGAGTCTCCATTCCTTGAATCTTACCTTAGGTACTGGTTAATTTCAAGTGGTATAGCTACACAAATAATACAATAGTATTATGTAAGTTCATGTGTTGACATGAAAAGATATCTACATAATACCTTTATATAAAGAAAGGAAAATGCAATGAAGGATTTAAATTTTGAGCTCACTTTGCCATATGTATTATATTGGTCAGCTTTTTGTTGCTAGAACCCAATACCTGACACTCACAACTTCAAGATCTCACTGGTTTCAGTCCATAATTACCTGGTTTTAAGGCAGAAACATCACGACAGAGTGGCATGGTGGAGCAAAGCTGCTCACTTCCTGGTGGCTAGGAAGCAGAGGAAGAGAGCAGTGCCAGAGAGGAAGGGGCCAGGGACCAGATAAAGATCCCAAGGTCAGGCCTTTGTGAAGCACCCAGACACACCCAGAAGTGTGCTCTACTAATCCCCTAGTCCTTCTCAAGGCAATCAAGTTGATAACATCTTTTTTGTGTGGAGAAAGTTTAGAGGTATGTTAATTTGTTAATATTGGTTCTCCCTGGGGTTCAGAATTTTCCCTTTGTCGTTTTGAGCAGCTCCATGTTTAACTTTTTCTCAGATATTTATATTGCTATCTACATACACATACACACAAAGAGACACGTCATACTTATAAAATTTGTTTAACAGGAAAACAAATGAAAATTTGCTTGGAGATAGCATAATTCAGCCTCAGGTAAGGGAGAGATATCTTCTTCCCTAAGAATATGGGTTTATGTAGGTAAAGTTAGTGTTATTGTAAGGTGGGAATAGTTATCATGTCATTTTATGGTAGAAAATCAAAGGAGTTTTTGATTCATGATATGTCTTAACTCCATCTATTTAGAAATCAAGACAGCAGAAGGAAAACTCTAGAATGAAACTGGAGACTGCAGTGAAACAGTAGATTGTTGGGACTAGATGTGAGGCAAGAGTGAGACACTTAGAGAATCAGCTGGGGTCTGCTAATTAGCACTCTGATGGGACACTGTCAGCATGTGATGGGAGTCTCTATCACAGTGGTTAGTAATCTCTTACAATTTTTGTTGGTGTATGTTTGCAGTACAGAATGATTATATATTCCTCATAAGGTGTTAGTACAGGTACATGGCACATTTTAATTATTTGTTTCATCTGTTTCACCTCCCTTCTCTCTGCCCTCTCAATCTCTTGGTCCCTTTCCTTTTGCAAGAGACCTATCTCCCTATTTCCTATTATCTTTTATTTTGCTCTTCATGCTTTGTGTTTCTCATGTAAGAGAAACCATGTGATCCTTAAGCTCATGTATCTGATTTATTTCACATAACATTATGGTCTCAAGGTGCATCTATTTTCCTACAAGAGACTCAAATTTATCCTTTATGGCAGAAAAATACTCTACTGCATCTAAATGCCACTATTCCCCTTCCAGGTATCTTCTTGAAGGAGTTAAAGACATAGTGCCATGATAAATACATACACATGTTTCTAGCAGCACAACTCATAACAGCTGAATCTTGGAAGCAGCCGATATATCCTGGATGAATAGATAACAAAAATGTGCTTAGTAACCTTGAACAGGGAAAAGGGATGGTTTGGTTGCTCTAGGGCTCAAGTGGGAGAGCAAATGGGGTCGACTTTCAAAGTAATGAGTCATAAATCAGAGAAGACAGAAAAAGAAGAGAAGCAAGGAGAATGCTCATAGAACTAAAGGACAGAAGGTGAGAAGAATGAGATCTCAACAAGGTTAAAGTATGGATTTATGATAATGGGATGGAAGAGTGGACTGCAGGTTGTCAACAGTAGAAAGGCGGAGCAGTGCTCACTGAATGTCATGTGAATGCATTAAAATGGTGATCAAGTCATGGTAAGTTTTGCCTGACACTGATGCCTCCAAAGAAGATAGAAGGGGAGAAAAAAGATAGTGAAGAAAGGTAAAAGTGGCCACATTTTTCAATGAAAGCAAGAAAAGACCTAGGGTAGAAGGAGAGGGTAATGCAAAAATAAGGAAAAGGAGTGAGGCATTCTGACAGTACACAGAGCTTCAACAATGGACCAAGTGTCAAGGCCTAAGAAAAAGAATGCTTGGCTTCTTTAAGAAACCAGAACCAAACCAGAATAGTTGTGGAGTAGTAAGAAGAAAAGGGAGACATGAAACTGGAGAGGATAACAGGGGTCAAACACTGGGCTTCAGGAGGACACAAAGGTTTAGACCATAAAAGGTTTAAACATGTTTATATCATGAAAGGTTTAAACATAGGAGGAGCATGATCTGATTTAATTTAAAGTTATACCAGTTGCTGTGTAAAAAAAGTTTATCAGAGGGGCCGGGGATTTAGCTCAGTGGTTCCGCTGCCTGCCTGGCAAGCGCAGGGACCCGAGTTCGATCCCCGGTACCAAAAAAAAAAAAGTTTATCAGAGATAGCTAAACTTGAAAACAAAGACTTTGCCCAATCTGCAGGGAACCTACTTAGGCAATGACTGCAATACAGATGCCATCTGAAATGAAATGTGAAAACATGGGTCTAATTTTCTTGCCTGGCTTTACCAAACATATTGACCTGGGAGACCAGTTTTAGCAGTTGGGATGAGAAACTGATGATGGCTGGATTGGGCTCATATCAGTGGTCATAGTAAGGTTTGTGGCATGATTTGGAGATAGAACTGATGGGACTTACTGAGGGCCTGAATTTGAGAAGGGAAAGAAAGCGAATAAAAGAAGTTTCATGGCTAGGCTGGGATATCCTGTATGAGATGGAGAAGACTGGGGTGAGGATGGGGAAATCAGTCCGGAAGAAGTAAATTGAGGTCACTTTGGTTGCTTTTTAGTCTGTTGGTGTTAGTGGAAAGGAAGAAAAAAACACAGACACTTTAAGAAGGAATAATAATAAATTAGCAACCCAGATTGAATGCTTTCTATATGTCGGGCACTGTACTAGATCTTACAGCTGCCTCCTTAAAGAAAATTAAAATACCAGCCAGATGAGGATTTTTTTCCAGAAATATGAGGAATAAGTTCCAGGCAGTTATAATCCTTTGTTACCTAAAAGAACTCCTTCCGGGTATCTGTGTACATTTTCTAAGGGTCGGACCTAAGCATATTTGCAGAAAATAGGTTATCTGAATAAGTAACAATATGAAAAATGTGATGTTTTACTCTTCCCAATTCAAGAGCATTGAACAGGCTGAATTTAGAATAGGCTGGGTGGATGAAATTAGACAGCAAGGAGAGAGGAGGGGAAGGGGATGAAAAAAAGAACTCAGATGTGTTATATAAACATATCCACTCTGGGATGAATGTAATCATTATGTAAGGCAAATGTGTATGAATAAAAATAAAAAGAAAGGAAGGGAATATAGGATCGGATACTATATTTAAGCTATAAGTTCTTAAGATTTGATTGTGGATGTTGTCAGTGATATTCTAACTACAAAATTTTGGAGTAACATCAGTCTTATCTTGTAATAGTATTTAACTGAAATGATATTAGAAGCAAACATACATTTAGAAACTTTCAACATAGTTTCTTAGTTCTTGGATCATTTCTTCAGTGTAAATTACTGACAATTGAGCCCCTCTCTTGTATACCAAAGGGCACTTCCATTTCCATTGCCTTCTCTGCTGGTGTTTTTTGAAAATGATTTAAGCAGACATCTGTTTAGAATAGTTTGTGTATAGAAAATAAGAAACAAGGAGTCGCATTTCTAGTTATTTTTGACTTCCAGCCATCCATCTGAACATTTATTAAAGATCAAATCCTATTGATTATACCCCTGAATCCATCCATCTCCTCTTGACTTCTATTGTCACTGCACTAGCCTGGCTCTTCATTAGTTCTTCTCATTGCTTTTCTGGCTTTCAGGCTTGATTCGCTTCATCCCACCTTTATCATGGTCACTTTACTCCTTTCTTTTCTTGGTGGTTTGTGCTAAAAAGAAAAAATCTCAGAGTTGTCCATGAAGGCAGACAAGACACAAAAGAAGGTGAAATGGGCCCACAAGAGGTAAAAACAATAGAATAACAATGTGGTTAAATGATAATCCATCTTTGTTTAGGGAATAAAACAATTAAAAATAGGAGATGAGCATGCATCTCTTCCTAAATGGAAAAGCCACTGTGCTGCTGTTATGGATTAGTACTATCTGGAACGGGGCCTCTTGTTGGATGATTATTTTTCCCTCTCAAGGAATCCAATAATCAATATTCTTAACCAATATATCAAGTTGCAAATGTTGGAGAAATTATTAGAATATTATATAATATATACTATGCTACATTATTTTAGGTCCTCCAAGAAGATGTTCAAAAAGGATTAAATATAATAATTTTATTAAAGGGAATAGCTGTGAGAGAAAATTGGGAAACAGCCAGGAAAGCCTAGAAGAGTCATCAGATTAAAAAGGACTGTGACACCCCAGTGAAGAGGAGAAAGGAGGAGGTTGGTTGGAGGCATCCTCAGCTGCTGTTGGGAGATGAGTCCCATTTCTCCCAGCATGCACTATGCCTTAGTTGACCTGCAGGGCTCAGTTATTTGCTCAAAGCAGCCCTTGGGAAGAATGAGCTTGGGAAAACTCCACAGTAAATTTCAGATTTCCAAGTGTAGTTGAGTTTTTGGTGAATTATGTTCCTTGTAATTGTCAGGTTGTGAGGTACATTGTCTTGACTGCCATGTGGTTCAACATTGTGAGGATGAAAGAAAACATATTTGCAAGTCAGAGATAAAGTCTGAGAGTCACTGATTTATAAACTGCTCACTAGTCTGTGAGCTAGCTTGTAATTTCTGTAGTCTTACATATTATACTTGCTAGCACGTAAAGAAAAATACTAGACTCAACGGACATCCTCATTTTGCCTTCATTCTGTTCCTCTGTGTAATTCTGTAACTGGCCCATAAAGCATTACTGCGTGCAGGACGTTGTATTGTGTTTGTTTACATGTTTGCCTTCCCTTTTATATCGTAATTATTTAAGGCACCAAAATTCAGTCATTTGTTTTCTGTAGCAGAAAAACTGAATAAATTCTTGCATGATCTGAACTGAACTGCTGCCTCTTCTTGGAGTACTTCTCTTCATTGCTGAATTCTTTGAACAGCAAACTCCATTGCAACTATTTTCTGTGACATTTTCTTTAACTGCTTCAGGCAGATGTGACTGCCCTTCCCTCTGTGCTTCCACATGACTTCATTCACAAGGTAAGCAGACCACTGTTATTTGTAGCTGTGTCTTTCTTTACATTCTCCACATCTGAAGGGCAGGTGAAATACCATATTTGCAGTTGTATTTCTAGCTGTCAATCTAATTCCTGGTGACAGCAAATGCTCAGGAAATATGTGCTGAATTAAACTAAACTGAAGAATAATCAAAGTAATTTGTATGATTAAGCTAATAAGGACATTTCAGGTGAAGGAGGTTATTTAACTTTAATACAAGTAGACTAACAGTTGAGTCACCTAATTCATTCTACATTTACCTATTTGAGTGCTTGCTATGTGTTCAACATTGTGTTAAACACTGCAAACAAAAGAACATGGTCCTTGTTCTAAAGGAGCCTACGGTATATTTGGGAGAAATACCCTATACATGGGGAATAGTGTATCTATGACTTCTCCTCTCTAGGTCATGTTCACCATTTGCCAAATTCTGTTGATTGTTTGATTTTGGTCATTCTTGTTTTCATCCTTTTATTTCTGTTTCCACTGCTTTTATCCTAGCTAATTTCCTAATAGGCAGGATATTCCAAAATCCCAACATCAGAGAATCACCACTTTATACGTAACTGCTTTAGATTCTTTTATTCCAAAGTATTATTTTTCTCATTTTCTCTCATCTATTTAGATATTCTTTCCAGGCAGATGCAGCACTGCTGAGGTACATCCTCAGCGCCACCCTCTTAAATCTCTGAAAACCACTGTTGGGCAAAACATTCTCTTTTTATTCTTTACTGAACAATGAGGAGTTTTTTGTTTTCTTTTTCTTTTCTTTTAAAGAAAGGCTGCAGAGTTTTCCTTTTCTGATAATGTGCACTTATTTTTTCTTTCTAGTATTTCTTGGCAGCACTATAGGTTCTTACTTTCCACAGCCATAATCTTTTATCTTTTTAAAATAACTTCCTTTCAAAGGAAATGTGGGATTAATCAATTAAGATTCTGACTGAAGGGTTGAATCCCTCATCCCTACCTCCACCCTAACCCTTAACCCTTCCTCCACCAATCTTGATGAAGCCGAAAATGATGGAAATGGACATTTGCTATCGCCAGTTAGGTGCCACCCCATTGAAATACATAAATCAAGAAAACTCTGTAATCATCCCTGCTTTCTTTAGAACCTAATTCTACTATTTCTTGGCTTTAGGCCTTGAACAGTTCTCTTAGTATTCTCACCTAGAAAGAAATAATAATAATACCTTTTGGACTGAATATAATTTAGCAGTACTCAAAGTGCCTTTAAGATAAAATAATAATAGGGAGTAATTTATCTTTTCACTGTTTTTATCTGTATGTGATTGTGCAAAAGCACTGGTGGTTAAACCTGTTTGTGCCTTAGCCAAAGATATGGTAACATCACCAAATACACTAGTAATCATAGAATTCTTGACAACTATGTACTCAAAAAAAAAATCATTTTTTCTTAAGGAAGACTTAATTAAACTGTAAAAGTTATTAATTT